>JAJHUR010087849.1:3560-49753 GCA_027495735.1 Lutjanus campechanus | reverse complement strand
TTTGGTGTAAATCATTGTTCATAACTGAAATAAACTTCCAAGAAAGAAGATAAAACCATTATCTGTGAAACCATAAACGAGCTGACCACATCAAACAGATTACACATCAGTGATTCACACACAAATACTCCCACAAACACAACGGATAATTTGTGAGAGGGCTCGCATAGATAAATTTTTGCAAACACTATTATAGAATGCAAACGGTTTATGGTTGGCAAACATGAACGGTATAAATTGTCTGCCTCTCTCATGCACACACATACACTTTCTGCCTCTCACACACACAATAACCACTCTAGCATTCAGCCATCAACCTCAATATCCACAGATGTGTGTGTAGCAGCCAAGAATGTGTCACAGAGTCAGACATGAGTTATACCGAACGGTCACACACACTCTCCTGGCTTCACTCACACAAAAGCTGGAGGTGACCCCCCAATGCAGATTGAGAGAGCAAATTAAGAGACAGAGACGAGATGGATGGGGTGACGACGAGCATAATGTTCATATCACACGCGCAAGTCACACAGGGACGACTAAGCAATAAAAATGCTCATTATGGAGCAGTTTTCGGAGGCATCCATTAGCGCTGATGAGGGTCTTCCTCCCTGTCTCACAGCTGCTGCATTTTCTGTCCTTATCTGCCCTCATTCATCAATATTTATACATTTCTTAAGTTTGGCTGATATCCAAGGAGATTTCCCCTGTTGTTCAGAGAGGCAAGGGGGGTAACGGATTACATGTAACGGGATAAAGTTACTGTATTCCTTTAAAGTTACAGAGAGAATACTGAAAGTGTTTCTGTAGCTGCTGAGTTCTTGGATGATGACTGTATTTTCACAGCTGAAGGCAGATCTGTCACTGCACTTTGATGTTGTTCCTCTTTTCTGATTTAAAGAGAAAAAAAATGTTGAATGTTAAAATTTTTACCCTAAATTTACAGGGAAGACCAACAGCTAACGTTAGCAACACAAAACAACCACTAATGTTAGCTACACAGATCAACTGCTAATGTTAGCTACACAGACCAACGGCTAATGTTAGCTACACAGACCAACAAACATTAGCTAAACAGATCAACTGCTAATATGGACCAACTACTAATGTTAGCTAGACAGACCAACTGCTAATGTTAGCTCTTTGTGGTTGGTTGGTGTAGCTAACATTAGCCATTGGTCTGTGTAGCTACACAGACCAACGGCTAATGTTAGCTACACAGACCAACTGCTAATGTTAGCTAGACAGACCAACTGCTAATGTTAGCTCTTTGTGGTTGGTCGGTGTAGCTAACATTAGCCATTGGTCTGTGTAGCTACACAGACCAACGGCTAATGTTAGCTACACAGACCAACAAACATTAGCTAAACAGATCAACTGCTAATGTTAGCTAGACAGACCAACTGCTAATGTTAGCTACACAGACCAACAAACATTAGCTAAACAGATCAACTGCTAATATGGACCAACTACTAATGTTAGCTACACAGACCAACCACAAACATTAGCTACACAGACCAACTGCTAATATTAGCTGCACAGACCAGCCACTAACATCAGCTAACATTAAATCCAGCAATAGCTAACTTACCTTTCAATACTACTACTACTACTATTTTCAGTTTACATGAACTTTGAGTGAGATGTGTGAATAGCCATTAACAAAGTACATTTAAATGTCCATAATTACTGTTATTAATCACAACGTGCATTTGTGCATAACAAAAAATATCTGGACAAACAATTAATAAATGAACATAAAATATTATATTTGGCGGAACAATTTCACCATTTGATAATAAGGTACAGTAATGCTGTAATGCAAAAGTCAGAAGTTGTGAAGAAATCAAGTGACATTACTTTATACCCCAAACCTGTGTTCAAACTAAATGGGCAAATAAGAAACTGTGTAACTTTCCAGCAAAGTGAGAAGGAGATGAGATGAACGCCAGCTGAAGTCAAAACTGGTCAATTTAAATGAGATATTTTCCCAACACAGTCAACTGAAAGAAGTTATCTTCAGAGTAGGTGTAAATTTTCACACCTCCTCCACTTTCACATCATATCTCATGTAATTTCATATGGATAACTATCAAGTTCAACTATCAACTTCAGAATTTACATATTCAGAGTTAGATTAAGCCACCAAGCCACAATATGAAAATGTGTCTTATCTATTTTTGCTCACAAATAGTTGTTTTTATAAAGTGAGAGAAAAATGTGCCTTAAAACACTTGAGGTCGGTCAGAGAGAAAAACCTGGCCAAACAGAAGCCTCTCCATCACAATTAACTTCAATTCTCAAAACAATGAACATCTCCTGGACGCTTTGGTCACTTCAAGGACTCACATTGTTCTTTATTGGTTATTGTTCTAGATCCTTTCAATTCAATTATACTGCTGTGACAAGTCTCTGTCAAGGTTGTACCAGTCAAATCCAAAGAGAATTAATTGTGTCCACTACATGTCAATAAAACTGTTCCTTATAAAGTGCTTGAACCATTTGTCGCTCTTATTGACACATGAATGTAGATGTCTGCGTCCATTCTCGTAATGAAACTTCCTAAGTCCTGCTGTCCCCATTAACAGTTGACTGAGCTTGACACCTGGTGGACCCTCGGTCAACTTTCTCCTGTCCTGTTTACTTTACTCAGATATACTATAGGCTTGTCTGTGTTGAAGAAAAGAAAAAAAACAAATTTGGTTAAGATGATGGTTAATAGATTTTGCTGCTGGACCTGTAACATCTTATGTTGGCAAAACTCTAGCTAGTAAATAATCTACATCAATCATTAGCTAGCTAGTTGATAGCTAAACTTAGAAAAACACTAGCTAGCCAATCTACATCAATTGTTAGTTAGCTAGCAAGCTAGCATTTTGCTAACTTAAGAAAAACAGGAAAGTAAGAAGTTGGCTGAGGTTCTGCCAGAGTAAAAAGGTGTGGGACTTAAAATTCACTTGTGGATGCAAATATAACTGCCTATATTTAGATATTATTCACATGAGATACCCCCCTCTTATACCCCTCATACACATATTTAATATGGGTAAGCAAGCACCTCCATAGTGATTTAACTGTATTTAATATGGTTTACATCAACATACTTGGATTTACTAAATGGATATTTGTTTTAATTGTGAAAATTCATTTGAAACCTGGTTTTGTTCAATTCTGATTCAAACTAATTTTAGATTGAATTAATTTTTGTTGATGTAACCCACTTACAGACATGTTAACAAGGTTAAAAAAAAAGATTTTCACTTGAGGGGGTCTTGAACATCGATCACAGCCCAGATTTACACTTCTTAGCTTGAGTCACCTCACTGTGTCACCTGACACAACTACTTCCTGTCACTTTAATGTGTATGCCAGACTGTATTTGCTTCATTCTTCTCCACCCTCATTCCCCTGACCGTCCTTCGTCCTTCCCAGCTTTTTTTTATTTGTCTCAGCCTTTGCTTGAATTAATTTCATGTGCATGTCTGAGTATGAGACTCGTAACATCTTTGCTTAATAAAGTTTTGCTTGAACTCTCTACTCCACCTCTCCTTCTTTTTATCTAAAGGGCAGCAGGTGACAGGCAGAGAGGGGAGAAGTCTCTGTAGTGATGGGCATGACAATACTGGAGCCTTCACCTTCAATATCCACCTCCTTAATACTGTTGTACACACACACACGCACACGCGCACACAGATGATGTAGGGTGTGTGGGTGGCACTTGATGGCTGCAGTGACGTGTGAAGTTTTATTGTGTTGGGTCCTGTCACTAGTCACGTCAAGGAGGAGAGGGGATGAGAGGATGGTGAGAGGAGGAGAGGCGGAGACAGAGGGGGAGAGGAAAGCAAAGATGTACGACTTTGTGACCTTGCTGTCTGATACTGATCTAAAAAAAGAATGGAGAACTGTTAATGAAAAGAAGAGAAGGGAAAAAAAGGATGCATTTCAACGCAACTGGCAACCTGGCACCTCTCCAGCTACAAGTCCACTCCATACTTTTTGGTCCATGCCGGTCTGGCGGGTAGCCAGTTCACATTCTTCCTTACTGAGCTACTGCTCATCATAGCTCATCTTACAACCAATTTATTATTATGGCCTATTGTATAAAAAATGCTTTCCCAGGTAGAAATTTAAACAATATTTTTGATTGATTTTGATATCTTGATTTAAATCAGGAAAAACATCAAAGAACAATGAGAATGCTGTCATCAACCAACCAATCGAAATAAACATTTACAAGTAAGACCAACCGCTAACTTTAGCTACACAGACGAACTAATCACTAGCTTTAGCTACACAGATCAACCACTAATGTTAGCAGCACAAATCAACTGCTAACTTTAGTTTCACCTATCAGCTGGCAAAATTAGTCACACAGATCAACCACTAACGTTAGTTACACACACCAACTTGTTAACATTAGCCAGACAGACTAACCACTAACACTAGCTAGACAGATCAACCACTAATTGTAGCTACACAGACCATCCAATACCGTTAGCTAGACAGAAATCTAGTTAGCTAGTACTGCAAAAATATTATGGGTGTGATGCCACCTACAGTCTGCTATATCTGCACAAACAATAAACTGAACAACAAACAGAAAACATTCTATTAGGCTTATAAATGTCACCATTTTTATTATTGAGGTAATCCAAATAACAAAAAGTAATCAAGTGATATTACTTTAATATTGTGATACTTGGAATAGATTATTGATTACATTTTTTAACAAGTAATTAGTAAATGTATTGTAATATATTTTTAAAGTAACCCTGACTGCACTGACAGGTGAGTTTTCGCCACCATGCTAAAGTCGTACCCCCTCTCAGCACTGTAGGACATTTGGAACAAATAAATCCAGCAAATGTTAAAATATTTATGTTCCAAATCATAGGACAGAATATAAATTACTGTGGAAAAATGTTTAACTTTATATATGTCAAGATTATGAATAGTTGCAGAAGCACAGACTACTTTTTCATGCTTGCTACAAAATTTACAACCCAATAAAACTGTGTCTAGGAAACATTCATCTGCCGCTTGGAGTTTTTCTTTAACCTTGGACTTCATTCAAGAACTTTGTACAAATACAGATTTTCAGGCCTTAGTTTTGGAAATGTTGAAAGAGCAGGGCGCTCATAAATGTGATTCTTTTAATCTTGCTGCTGCCCTGACGACTTTGTCGGTGAGGCAGATTAAGAGCTGAGAGTTTGCATGGCTGTAAATCTCTTCCTGACAGCTCTGCCTGTTCTCAGCTGAGCGATTTGAAGCCAAAGCTCGACAAACAAAAAAACGTGTAAGATTTTAGCTTTAGTCTCTTTAAAGATAAGACAATAAAACACAGCTGCACAGTTAGGGAGGGAGTTACAATGACTCTATAAGGCATTGTGTCTTTCTGTGTGTGTGTGTCTTTGAAAGACACACTTATCTGCACACACAGACAAAGAAAGTGGAGGAAGATGTTTGCCTTATACAGACATTGCAGCTTTTTCTGAGGTCAAACGCAGAGCAGTGCTCACAAACATGCGGCAGGCAACACAAAGGCTTCCTCATCGCTGTCAACTGGCCCTGGCTATTTTTGTCTGTATCAAATTTAATTTGGCGCCAGTGATCAAATTGAGTCCACCTACCGTCATATTTCTCACACCCAATGACACTGTTTACAAGGTTCATTATTAGAAGGTAGGTCAGTTCAATTTAAGTGAATTTTTCATTTGAATTTTTCAGATTCTGTCAATCTACAGACACAACGAGCACAAGTCATTTACACAGTGACACAATTAATTATCCAGTGTTGAAGTGTTTGCCACAGATGTACACTTATTGACTGGCCCAGCACTACAGCGCTTGTTTTTACGACAGGAAAGTGACATAAGTGGTAAGTACACAAACACAAACAAAACCTTCCAAATGAGTCATGTTTATGTGTGAATTATTTTAAAATATATATATATATTTACAGAAACCACCGTCAGGATTCTATCCAGAATCTTTTCCCCCTCTAAGGGTTGTAACAAGAACCCACCCAGGGGGTTCTAGCAAAAGCACCTTTATAATCCAAGGGTTTCATGTAGAACCCACTAGGGGGTTCTACTGAAAACCCTTTTTATATTCAATGGGTTTCATCTAGAACCCACCCAGAGGGCTCTGAGGAGAACACTTTAATATTCCAAAGGTTTAATCTAGAACGCATCCACAGGGCTCTAAAGAGAACCATTTTATACTCCAAAGGTTCCATCTAGAGTACTTCAAGGCTTTCATCTAGAAACCATGCAGGGGGTTCTGCCAGAAACCCTTTTGTGTTTCAAGGGTTTCATTTGAAACCCACCCAAGGGGGATCCTTGGTCCAACAAAAAAACTTTGATGAACCGGTTATTCAGGAAAAAATGGTTCTGCGTAGAACCTAAACTCTTCAGGAAGAACCCTTTTTTCTAAGAGTTCAGTGATGAAAATGAGTCCACCTGCTGTTGCCCTTCTCTCACACAGCGAGGGCTTCATGTTCATATTTAACGAGGGGTGTTGAGCGGGTAATTTGCTGTTTGGATCGATCCCACAGTCAACAGGGGAGATGCGTTCGATAATTTATGCAAATGGTGGCGAGATGCTAAACCCCTTTATCCCACTCGAGCTGGACCGTCTCTTCTCTGTCTCCTTCCTCTCTTGTCCTCTATCTCTCTCACTCTGCTTGATTTGAGTTTTTCAGACCTTGTCCTGTTACATTATTGCAAAAAAGAGAAGACTTTGAGGAGGAGAAGAAAGGAAAGAGGAGGAGGAGGAGGATGGTGTGTGCAGCTTTGTGGGAAGCCCTCGAGGGACTTTTTTCAACACTTGACTCTGCTCTTAAACAGAAACATTATTGGAGATTAAATAAAAAGACACACTCAACACACTTTCCTCCTCTCATGCACAAACGCTTCCTAACTGACACTTTCTTGATGTGCCTGCCTCCATTATAAAAACTACTTAAACTGAGAGAGGCTGACAAAACACCCGGGCCCCCTGGGGAGGAGCGGAGGAGAGACAGGAGTGAAGGGGAGGAGAGGAATTTTCGGTCATTTTAATTGCAAAGCTTGTTAGCCTTTTTCTCTGTCGTTAGTGCCTTATTAGCATGTCATTATAAAACCAGACGGCGTTTGACAGACAGCCCGGAGGCGAGCAATTACTTTGTGGGTATATGTGCATGTGCGTGTTATGCAGACAGCCGTTGTTTGGTGTTTACTACATATTAAGATGAAGGTGTGAGCATCTATCGAGATATCTCTGTGGGTTGTTTTGAACAGATTTACAGTTCCTTTCAGCAGCTTTTGCTCCAACATCCTGTCATTCACATTCATGCAGCTACAGTACATTTAATTATAAGGCAGTTTTGGTGCTGTGCTCAAGGGCACATTGATTGTTTTTATGCTTCTAGTTTTTCTTGCCCAATTAGATGTTTCACCTAAGCACAGGATTCACATTTGTGACCTCGTATTCCTGAAATTTGTCAAGGATAATGGATTATATTCTCTTGAAATAACCACACAAATTTCATCAACTATTTCGTGACACATGTCTGCCCTCTGCTTAAAAATAAAACGGGTGTGAGGGGAGTTAATTTGGGTTTATGCACCCAGCGGGGGTGTGGTGATGGGTTGTCAAATGTGTGTCCCAAAGTCATAAAGCCCATACATGCTCATTACCTTTATTTTTTTGACAATCAGAAGCCTGTGAGGAGTTATTGTTGTGGCTGCTAATTCATGCCTGATTGCCTGCTTTAAGAGAAGCACATTAATAGCAGAAGAAATGTTTCAAAATCCAAGCATTGCAACTGTCCTACAGCCCTGTCAGGAATGAATAAGCTAGTGTCATGTTCACCAGACTGAAAGGGTTTGAGGTAAAGATAGTTTTTTCTTGAAATAGTTGTTAGAAATTCAGCCAAGGCAAAAAGTATGACTGTATGCAAACATACTGGAAATTCAAGTGTATAATGAAATGTGTTGAAAAGAAAACCAAATTTTGAAGATAGTTAAAAGATGTTGCTGGAGAACCTATAAAAGTGACATATAATCATATCTTACGTTGGCTAACCTACATCAATTGTTAGCTAGCTATCTGAAAGTTAATTAAATGCTAGCTAACAAGCTAGCTAATCTACATCAATCCTTTGTTAGCTGGCATTTTGCAAACATTAGCTAACTTAAGGTGTGATAATGTGTCACACCTTCAAAATTTGGTTTTGTTCCAACATAGACAAGCCTAGCGCATAGCATATTGAAGTACAGGAAACACAGACTCACAAGCCAGTCTTTAAACACGTTGCTCAGTAGAGATGACAATCTCATACAGTAGCTTTTGTTGCAAGTAAAAAAAAAAACTCCATTGCCAAACCAACTGACAGTCTTTTGAACGGTCCTTCAAATTAGGATGGTGATATGCAGGTGTTGTGTGCTAACTGCTGAGGAGGATGGGGGGAGAGCATTGTTTTCTGGTAAGGTGTGTCTTTAAAAAAAATGTATGGAGTTAGATTTGTTAGTGGCTGTTCTTGTTGCTGTTCCAGTAACTGCCTTGTTTTTAGAAATCTCCAGATGACAGGTAGCTGAGATCTCCAATTGGTATCGTAAAACTACAGGAAACTGGAAAAGAGAAATTTGACGGTTTGGCTGGGTATCAAGCTAGCTCATCTGTTACTGGAGCACAGAGCAAAAAAGGGGAGGGATTTAGGAAGAGTCAATGAGTACTAAAGGGCCCAAACTTTGCTAATGTTAGCAAAACATGCTGCTGGGGTACATGTAAAAGCAACATATACTGTATAGTCATATCATAAGTTAGCTGATGTTAGCAAAACACTAGCTAACAGCTTGCTAATCTACATAAATATTTGGCTAGTTAGCCAACTAGTACTTTACTTACATTAGCTAACTTAAGGTGTGAGTATATATATATATATATATGGACAAGAAAGGAGAGTGTTGACTGAGGTTCTGCCAGCTTGCTCAACTGTTAATGGAGCACCTAGCGAGAAGGGGCGGGACATAGGACGGGTCAATGGCATTACTCTTCTCAGCTCTTTAATGTACATTTCTTATATTGTTATTGTTATAAAGTTTAATGGTTCCATGGTTGATACTATCTATTTGTGAAAATTAAAGTCAATAAATCATCTGAACTCAACTGAGCCATAGCCTATGCACAAGCCACAGGATGTCCTCAGTAATCAAACATGCCACAGTGACCTTTTATAAACCTCCACATGCTTGCGATCATGACTGGTACTTGGGCACAGAGGGAATTGTCAAAATACATCACACAAGAGGGCACTTGACTTGCAAATACCACAAGGGTGGGTATTAGGATAGACCATAGAATGTGGGTAAAGACAATGTCTCCACTCCTCCCACAGTGCAAAAGTGAAGCCAAATATCCCAGATACAAGCGCAAACATCTTGTGCTGGTCAAAGCCAGAGTCTGTGCAGTGGTTACCAGCACTGGAGCCGCAGTATCTATATCCCGCCCATACACCCGGCTGATTCAGTGGCAAGTAGGGTTCAGCTATCATGGTCATAATGTGAAAACCCATTTTATATAATCAAATAACTAATTAAATCCAAACTGATAAGAAAAAATATCTACCTAAAATGACAGAAACTGTCTTTGGAAAAGATTTATTTGACATCTGAATTTATTCCCATAACCCATCTGCTAACATGGAGGTGGCAGGGTTTATGACCTATACTGCAGCCAGCCACCAGGGGGCGATGGCGATGTTTGGCTTCACTTTTGGGGAGCTGTCGTGCGGTCCATACAGTCAATGATACAGATCCACTCGCTATTTATGAAAAAAGGCTTTTGCGCAGCATTAAAAGCTGCTGAAGCACACTTATGTCAAAGGCTTGGTCCTAATATAAAGTGTGTCATCTGATGAAAAAATTACCATTTATAGCTGAGAGGGTTGTATTTTGGCTCTGCAAAAAAATACAAAAAATGTTTGTGATCTTCTAACTAGCTAGCATTCCTCAGGCATTTGAGTCAAGGCCCAGTCTAAGTATCACTGCATTAGATGCTGCTCGAAATAGGAGTAGGCAAAATTATAGAAAATATCTAACTCAAGTGCTGTAAACCATAATTAGGCTGAGTGCGTTGAGAGGAGGGAAGTGTGTCTGTGCTGACTAATTGAATTGGCTTCTTGATGACCACAATGCTGTCGCTTTGGCATCATGTGGGCGAAACAAGTTACAACAGAGACGTATAGATAGAAAGAGACAGACCGCACAAATGAAAAGTACAGTACTGGGAGGATAAATATAACTTCATTCATATTGGAATCATAAATTGAAAAGTTTTTGCTCGCAAAAAACTAAAGTTCTCTGTTACCTGGCAACAGGAAAGTGAGGTGCAGTGTGATCAAGATCGTGAGGTGCCACTGACGACCAAGGACTGATGCTTTGATCATCTGAGTTATTATCCTATGAAACACAATAAACACTGAATTCTTCTGCCTCTGCTACTGAATCTCTGCTGTTAATACATCCCCAAAAAGTCAGTTTAAATGGATTTGAGAAAAACACCCTGACTGTCAAATGGACTATTTAAAAAAATGCTTTCACTTTATTTGACATGACACCTGTCATGACACATGACAGGTGTCATGAACATGAGAGAGTCTTTAATAACATTTATGTCTGTTGTCATTAAGTGTCAAGTGTCATAATTCACCATAGTTATTAGTTTAGTTATGAAGGCAATTATTCATGACACCATTTTAAAAGCATTTGATGGTGTAATAACACCTAATGACATCTTTATGACAAGTCCAGAATGTATGACCGGAGTTGAAATCAAGGGAAATATTCATTACATAATTATAATGGTCTCATGACAGCCAGTGTTAAAACCAACCACATATGACAGTTCAGTGCAATGTTAACACATAAAGCTAAATAGTTTCTTCAGGTTTGATAATTAGGCCTGCAAGCCTGCCATGGTATGTTTATGACAGGTTATATTGTCTTGTTTATGCCAAGTTGGTTGGTTTGGTTAATATTAAGTTGTTATAACAAAGAAATTGCTATCTTGGTTAATATCAAGTTGTCATAACAAGGCATGACAGATTATGTTGTTTTGTCAAATTATCATAAAAAATACACTGCTGTCTTGGTCAACGTCAAGTTGTCAAAAGACAGTGAGATGTTATGTTGTCCTGGTTAATGTCAAGTTGACATAAAAAAGACAGTGACAGGTTATGTTAGTTTGGTTAGTTTGTCAAGTTGTCATAACAAAGACATTGTTGTCTTGGTTAATGTCAAGATGTCATAACAAAGACATCTAAAGCAATGTTAACTATGAATAAAAATGTACATAATTGATGACACTTAATAATGGTCATGAACATTCATAAAGACTCCTTCATGTTAATGGCAGGAGTCATGTCATGGTTATGATGGTGTTATGTCAGTCTTATGGACACCCCTTCAAATAAAGTGAAGTGAAAATAAGGCTGCTCTAAGGTAAGTTTCTACATTCACTGTATCCTCAGATGTCATGAGCACTCTGCTGGAGCCCTGAAGTTTTCCCTGTTGACTTCAAAGATGTACCGAGGAAAAGAAAATGAACAGTGTTCATATCAATACGATGAGACAGGAGGAGAGAGGACAATATAAGAGAAAAAGCAATAGAGTGGTCGTCTGTCCCAAACCTCCTTCTTAACCTTTCAGCTCGTTTTGCAGCTGCTTTCAGTTTAAATTGGTCCTCCAGAAAGAGATGTCTGAGGGTTAGTGATAAAATAGATCCATGATGTGACAAGACTATTTATTTCATTGTGGAATGATTGTGGTATAGTAACCATGACAGCAGAGCTGAAAGAAAAATATGGCCTGCATGTATATATGTATATATATGAGCCTGCATACTGTCCAGAAAACATGTAACCACAAAGCTGTATACAGACATATCCTTCTTTTCATACACCATCTTTGAATACAGCAAATCTCATTTAATTTTCCTTCAATGTCGTCTTTAGACAGTCGTAACTGTCCTGCATTTCAATCCCTCCCAGTACCACATCACTTAAATACATTAATAAACTTAATACAGAAAAGACACAACCTTGAATGGACCTTTAGTGGAGCTTGTTAACATACCTGAACATCATGTGAAATCAGGAGGGAAATTACCATCACGGACACACATTAATTCAACAAATTTTTAAAATGAATTTCACTTATTTTATTTTTGTACAATTAGAAACAGATTCATTTTTGTTCTGGCATTTTTAGAGTCAGTCAAGGATTTATTTGGCGGAATAAAGATAAAAGACTCGGTATTACTCCACAAAAAATTATTTCTGGCAGCCTGGAGAGAGCTTTGAGTTGGAATTCACACCTTCATGTTGGGGAATAAAATATCACACAGGTCAGGTGTTACAGGTTGATCATTTCCCACTAATTTGATAGTTTTTCTGGAGCGAAATAAAGGTAAAAAAAAAAAATTGGTAGGAAAATTAGAGAGAACGAGCCTCATGCAGGAACCACTTATATAAAGCGTTTCGTTCTTAGGTCGAATGTAAGAGGGATTATGGAGAACTTGCTACAATCACCAATTTTCTGATGGTCTGATGGTCAAATTTATGATGATCCACACCTGCTAAAGGAAGCATGTACAATTAGTCTACTTTTTTTCAAAAAAAAAAAAAAAAAAAAAAAAAATAGCGGATTGTATATTTCATTACTTAGAAGCAATTTTGAGTTTGAAAATCCTAAATTAAACTTCATGATTATGTTGACATTATCCTATTAAATCAGAATTATCATATAACTCTAAAGTCATTCATATTGCCTCATGATATCAGCATGAATTTAAATAGGTAATTATCTATTGTCACACCTATTGACCAAATCTATGCAAGTCGTTCTCCAGGAGAACATCCTTTTAAGGCCCATATTCTGGCTTCCATCTCCATTTTTTTAAAGTTATTTTCATCTAGAACCATTTATTCTTTATTTCAGTGACAGTAAGACTCTCGAGGTAACGCAACATTAACAGCGCTCATCATTTCATCGTTTCTTGGCTTTAACAGGTCCCTTAATTCCACTGCTGACACTAGTAAAATTTCAGACTTTCTTTTATGAAGATACAACTGAACAGCCAGTAGGGTGCAGATCCCCACCAGTCAACTGACAGTGAAGAACCTACTGCAATGCCTCCACGACTTCCAGATGCAAAGTTCTGCCAACATTAGCGTGACCTCCACATATGTCGCCCTGAGCTGAAACAAGATTTCAAAACGAAGCAGTTGCAGATCACTTGCAGCCCCAGTGGCCAGTTAAGAAGAGTGAGAAGTCAGCTGTCAAAAAAGAATTACTAAAGAAAGAATTACTGCCTCACAGTTGTTTGTCTCCACCAACCTGTCAAGGTAGAGTTTAAATTCATGTCTGTCCAGACTCATATAATGTCTGTAGTGAAGTCTCTAAAGGAATTTAATATCAAACTTATACCACTATACTGACCTCTAACTTCAAAGGAATTTAATAAAAGACCTTTAGTGGCAAAATGAAAGTTCCCATTACACATTTCTGATTTATTTTTTACAGAGGACAGAGGACTGATAGATTATGTCACAGTGAAGCTGACCTTTGACCTTGGATATAAAAATGTCATCACCTCAAAATTTTATTCTATTAGATATTTGTTTAATTTTGTCATAATTAGCATATTAAATCTTGGGTTATTGCCAAAAATATGTTAAGTGGGGTTACTGTGACCTTGACCTTTGACCTTTGATGACCAAATTCAAATGAATTAATCTCGAGTTCAAGCAGACGCTTGTACCAAGTTTGAAGAAATTCACTCCAAGCCTTCCTGAGATTCCTTCTCGAGAACAGGACGGACATGAGTTCCTTGTGACCTTGACTTTTGACCTTTGACCACCAACATAAAATAAATTCATCCCTGAGTCCAAATGAACATTTGTGCAAAGTTTGAAGGTTTTTCCTCAAGACGTTCTTGAGATATTGCATCCACAACAATTTAATGACAAACTCACAGAGGTCCTTCATCAAAGAGTCAAGAATGTGCACAAAAAAATTAGGCTGATTGGTCCGGTAGTGTTTGAGATTGGTTGTGGACAAGCTGCAGGTCTGTTGATCACACTTACACTCACACTCACTCACGCACACACATGGAAGTAATTGCACAATCCCCTCCAGAATAAACCAGCAGTAAATCAGAAAGTTCTGCTCCATTCTGCCTGCACTCCTCACATGCGTACAAAGACATCAGAATCAGACATCCTAAAGTAAATAAGCAGCTTTAAAGGAAGACATCCAAAAAAAACCACACTCCTACACAGGTTATGTGTGTTAAAGCAGCGAGTTTGTCCCTTGGGGTGGTTCATTGACTCGCACATGTTTTTATCAGATAGATTCACTCTTCATTACAGTTGATCCCTCCAGCTAAAACACACCCAAACGCACATATTTTGCCCCTTGAGCTACAGTGAAGAAGTAATTAAACTCAGTAGCTCCACTGTGCCAAGCAAAACAAATTGATTCTGGTTTTAGGATCAAAGATACAGTGAATACACCCAAAATTTGTGTATGTGATTATATATATGTGTGTGTTGTAGAGAACTGAGCAGTCAGGAAATGAACATATGCAAGGAAATGTTAAGAGAGGTTATCTGACCTTCACGCTCTGGTGGTGGACTACAGAGAGGAAGAACGAGGGAGGGAGATGGGAGAGACAGAGGGGGAGAGGGGGAGGAAGACATGAAGCAAGGAGTGGAGACAAAAGCTCCTCCAGACCTGAAGGCTAGAGAGACTAATTAACTTGAGAGACATGACCTTTCTCTTCTCCTCTCTGAGAGAGAACATGTGTGTCTGTGTGTGTGTGTTTTGAATCAATACAAGGACATAGTCATCACAGCCAGATGGACCGAGTACATCATGTCTCATCATCACGTGAGAGCTGGAGAGCAAGAAGTAGCGAGGTAGGGAAAAAGAGAATTCCCAGAATCCCATTTTAAACCCAGACTGGCTCAGATGTCTGAACTGTCTGTGGATGTATCTGTGTGTCTTCCTCTTCTATCTTTTTGAGGACCATTGTAACTAATATAAGGCGTTCGACCTTGAGATTTAGTACATAGGCCAGAACTAGGTTTTTGGGTTAATTTTCTGGTTTGTTGTGGGGTTGGTCTGAGTATTCTGGGAACGAGACAAATATGCCAAGCTCATGCTTTCATTTCATTCTTATTAGGCCAGTCACAACTATCTATTTAATGTGTCCAGTTCTCCATGATGGTTAACAGAGGAACATCACCAGTTATGTTCTGAAATGTCACATGTCACACATTTCACTGACTGGTTGAAGGTCTATCCAATTGTGCCAAGTCTGCCCAGTGCAACACCTCAGTATGGATTCTGTTCTGCCCTGGAATGTCTTTTTGATAATGTTTTTGCATTTTCTGAGTTTGTTTTTAAGGCATGGTAACAAAGGAGAAAAGTAACATATAATAGATAAATTCCTCAGAATTGAATTTATATAAAAATGGACTATATATTACCGGTTCATGAACTGGATCAAATATGGAGTGTTTGGTTGTTTTGTGTTTGTGGGGCGGTGCTTGTGTGTTTGTATTGTGTTTGTGTTGTGGGATAACTCCTTGAGTGATATCTGAGTGGGATTATAATTATATTGGAAACGGACAAAGCACTGCTAATTCACACTGTACATTGCTCTGACTGGTTTTGGGTTGTGTTTCATTGCTCTGATTATTTGTAGGTCCATACAATTGCATCCAAAGGCATATTGGTCTGCCTGTGTTGATAACTCCACTTGGAAATACCAGTACCATTAAAGTGATACTGATTCCAACGGAGTACATCGTTTGATACCTGTGCCTTATGTGAATGGAAGCAACTCCATCAAATACACCACACTTGACTTCACCTCACTGTATGGCTTGTAGCTGTTGTGGTCGTGGGCCAATCACATGTCACATTAAATTAAAGAACATTTGTGGTGATTGGCTGCGAGTAAAGCTATAGAAATATTGATTTTTTCCCCCCTAAATCTGGGTAGAAAAAGGTTTGAATGCAGGTAGCGACTGACTGAAGAAGTTTCCTTACTTCTGGGTATACTGGATTATTTCAGCTCTTCACAACTACATGTAGATTAGGGTTAGGGTAAGGTCCTCGCCCTCTCATAGTTTTGTTTTCCACAAAACGTACTGTACATCACCTGCTTAACACAAAACAACAGACAGACAAAGTTAGCAACTAGCTGGTGAACACAGTGGAGCATTTGGCAGCTAAAGAGCCAAATATTTCCCTCAGGAGTTGGTGGATACCAAAAACATAGTGAACACGAGTCCAAATAAATAATAATGTTGCTTCATAAGTACTAGATATGTAAAAAAAAAACTAGGCAGTGTTGAAGTATGGATTCTGAAAGTTGCAGATCTAACAAATAAAGAAGAAGAAAAATGCCCCTGCCCCCCTTTTGGAAGTATTTTGGATTTAATCCCAATGATAAATGTAATCCAGCAAATACCGCAGACTACTGAGAGGTCAGAGCAGCCTATTATAGTGAGTTTGTAATTTTAGTGAATCTTTTAGTGAGTGACAGATTAATTTCTGTGGCAGAGACTGATGACAAATGCACGCTGAGCGGAGATAAAGGTGAGCAGTGAAGTTGTCACTCTGGCAGTAAATGTACAGTTTAGGTTTGACTTTGTCAGTGAATAAAATCTGCAGCTTCTCAGACCGAAGCAGAGCTTCTGTGTGTGTTGCTTCCAAACTGTGGAAATAGTGTTGCTATGACGATTACCTTCAGCAACATGGAGTACTATCTGCAGTGGAGTACAGGTGAGTTGAGCCGTTTTACAAAGGTTTTACACAAATACAGCCATAATAACGTATATCCGGTAAACTGTCAGGAAAATATAAAGGTATGAAAAAATAAACACCTCCCAAATCTAGTTTAAATTGTTTAATTAGTGGCCAAGCTAAGCTACAGCTGTAGTCATGATGTCACTGAGCTTCCAGCTTCTTTGTGAAGAATTCATTTCACTGTGCCACCTTCTGAGCAGACACACAGGAGCAGAAGAATGCACTATGTCAATGAAGGTCCTCACAAGTATTGGCATGTGTGGCGTGTGTGTCAGACGTTCACCAAAAATGTGAGTGAGCAAGCTTCGAGAAAACACAGTGAACTTATCTAAATATCAGCGGACGACACCTTGCTAACAGCACACACGCATGAGAACAAACAACCAAGCTAATTAATGCAAAGTCAGAGTTGGTCGGAAGCTGTAACTTCCAGTGAGAGACACAAACAAGAGAGAGACGAAGAAGAGAAAATGTGTGTGTGTTTGTGTGTGTGTGTGGGGCAGTCCCTTTAAATAGACACCATCGGATGCAGTGGGAGACGGAGAGGAGACAGAGGTGAAAAAGACGGAGGAAGAGAGAGGAAACCAGGCCTCAGCTGGAGGGGGATAATTAGGAAATGTGCGAGAAGGAGAACATGCGAGTGTATTGTGCAAACTGTATGTCTGCCTGTGTGTGTTCATGTCGCCATGTGGGAGTTCTCCTGCACAGGGACAGATGGTGGCACACAACACTGAATGCTGATGTTCCTCATCTAAATCCAGCGCTGAACATGCCCGCAGCTTCTCTGAGTCTTAGTAGCAGGCCGTATGACACTGAACTGTGTGTTTTCATTTGAGAGCAGTTTACAGAATGGATATGCATTCTTACAAACAATTGAACTTAATTTAGCCTCCCAATGAGAAGCTATGTGTGTGTATAACCGTGTTTTACTCACCCTTGCTGAATGCTGATTTGATCTTCATGTGGAACAAGCCCTGGTGGATGAGCTGCCTCAGTGTTTTGTTGCATTCACATGCGTTTTGTTCTCCAGACTTGAGGCGTTGAACATCTGACGTGTGCTTTTCAGTCTGAAACAGAAAGAAAAAGCTCTTCAATTTGATAATAGGTATCCATGTGTTGATCATTCAAGCAAGCTAATATTTAGTGTCAAGTACTGTTAGAACATAAATATCTACACTTATTTTTCCTCTTCAGTCACCAACACCCATGCACTGACTTCCACTATAGCTCTGAGGTATTTCAATACTCCCAGGCAGTTAAATAAATGCCTGTAGGTCTGTTAGCTGTTCCCTCTGCAAGCCTACTGGAAGCGAACTTCTAGGAGGCACAAATATTCATAATGCCCAGATGATGTATCATGTCCAGAACCATCAAGAGGTCATCCCTGTAAACTGATTATGGAAAAGGGCAAGCACTTTAAAAAACAACAAAAACAACAAAGGTTATTGAAGGAACCATCTATCATTGATTATCATCACATAACTTCAACACAATCAGATTAACGAACCACTTAAGACCAGTTGGGAGAGGAGCAAAATCATCTTTTCCATCTCAGGATTACCTTATTAAGCAGCTGGTTTAAGAATTTGCCATTAAGCTCGATCTTTCACCTGGCTCAAAGTGGCACACAGCGCAGCTATTTCTATTTTATGACCTAAAAAGTCATTTTTGTGCCCATGTTGTGTAGGCACCAAATGTTTGGCACCCATCCGTGCACCAATGGGCGTGTTGGTCTTCAGAGACAGTTCACCCCAAAATCAAAAATTCACATTTTTCCTCTGGCCTGGAAAAGGTTTCTTCCTTCTCTCCAATATAATGGTTACTCATCACTCAAGTCATGTTTTAGTAAATATTTTTGTACTCCAACTCAGGTAGTTGTGACGACAAAATTTTACTTGTACTTGCTTTTGCAAAGTAATTGTACTTTACTTGAGTACAGTTTTTGGGCTTCTCTACCCACCTCTGAATATCAAAGTCTACAAGTCCTTCTGCTTGTTTTACAGTCTCCTCAGGCCTTTTCTTTGGCACTCTGCTCCCTCTTAACAATTCATAACAATGTTTCTTGTTTGGCATTTCTGATTGGCTGCTCTTTGTGATCAATAATGAGACCTAATTAAAGCTTGAAATTTCTGACGCATTTGTTTAACACTCCTAAATGTAATGGCTTTTTTGTTTGTTTGTGAAACTATTGATGAATTATATTCCAGCTGTCCAGTTAAATATAATTTGTTATTTTGCTGTTATTTGTCTTTTGGTTCATTTTCAGTATCACAGAATAATAATTAACATTAATATAATATATAGACCTGGATGATGGATGGGGGGGCGCTGGCCAAAAGAACGCTGAGAATCACTGACATAAATGCTTTACCTGTTCTTTTTAGCACTTTTTTTTTTCTGTTAAGCACTTGGAATTGCATTTGATATATGACTTACAGTAGCAGGTTAGATTTGAGAAAAGTGTATCAACATCTGTATATAGTTGTGTGTATATGAGAGAAGGTTTTGAAGTTACAATATTGACTTTGGCCATTGGGCAGAGTTCTGTTTGAAAAATCTCATTGGCTGTCAAGGTAAAATGAATCAAGCTGGGTCACGCTTTCGCCAACATTTCAGGCATGTGCTGTGGTCTTGTTACAGTAGTGTAGATTGGCCCTCTCCTTTATATTTACAACTCAATTTTCTCCTTTCAGAAGAATCCATTTGCAGCAGCCATCCATTCTTGTTCAGCACGATAAACAGCCTCCCACGGACCAAGGTAATCCATCACAGTAAACATGAAGCCTTCATTTGGTTTTGTCAAAGTGCTGCTTTTATTGTTACTTCATTATCCCTGAGTTCAATGTTTTCTTATGAGTGTGCTTGGTATTTCACACTCCACTTACTGTCAGTCACCTGACACTCAAAGGAAGAAACACGGGAGAGGAAATAATCCATCATGAACACGTCGCCTCACAAACTTTATTGTCTCTTTAGACAGAGTGCCTTTGTTCGTCGGGTCAGCAGTTCATTTCAAGCAAGGTTTAACACTGTCAAGTTTATGTCTTTGAAAGGACACAAATCCTAATATTAGGACTGTATCTACATCACAGTCATTTCACAGTAATTACAGGAAACGTAATGCCTGTAAAATTGAATTGGCTGTTAATATATCTAATCTAATTTAATAGAGTGTTAATTTTAAAAATGATTTCATTGGTGTTAGTGGTCGGATGGCTGCTGCTTATGAATGATGAGGATCAGTTAGATGCTACTGCATCTGCCCATACAACACTCACTAAACCATATTAACAAATGGCTTATGGCTTATAAATTTGCCAGCAATCTATAATAAGACTCTGCAGAAATAGTTAGTTTGTGTGTTGGAGACACTATTCCAAAAGGCCCAACCTTTATGTTATTGTGTCTACACATTTGAGTTATACATTTACATTATTGATTTTTTTAATTAATGGTGAGTTAAGTTACATTTTGTGTGTTTATTAAAGATGCAGTAACCAATTCTGGAGAAAGATGGCTGATTGTTGAATCCCATTTCCAAATTGTTAAATACTTGCATTATGTGAATGAGACTATCTAAGCGACCTGTGATTGACTCAAGTCTCCCATCACAGGCTAGATTGTCTAAAGTATGACAACAGAGCCAAGAGGATGAGAGAAAGTCTAGTTTTTTTCTTAACCCACTTAAATTACATTATGTTTAAAAATTATTATGGACCTTTATCCCAGTCATGCCAAAAATAAACTGTCTCCCCCAACTTTGACAGTTTTTTACTCAGCGCTGGAGCCACCAAAGGCTGTGTGCTCAGCTCCCTCCTGTTCACACTTTACACCCATGACTGTAGCCTCCGACATGGAGAAAACTCTGCTGTGAAGTTTGCAGATGACACCACCATCATCGACCAGATTTCAAACAGCGATGAGACTTCGCATCAGGAGGAAATCCACTGTCTTGCAGAGTGTGGCACAGAAAACAACTTACCGCTCATCGTCAGCAAAATAAATAAGCCGGTTGTTGCCAGTTGCTTTCCACCCATTCCTTAATGAGTACACAACTTCTACATTTCACTGCCTCAATATGAAGATCTGCTTTGGATTGGTTTTGCAATACAGGTTTTATAAACTCCACCCAGTTTTAACAGTGAAAGCTGAGATACTGTCCTCAGTCTCTATTGATCAAAGTGTTTAGAAACTGACTTTTGAGTCTACAGAAAACTAAAATAAGTTTTCAGTTTACTAGTTTTGTAATGTTCTGGCTGGCCAAAATGTACCCTTTTGTTTCGAGTCACAGCATTTGTACCTTTAAATGTCCTAAACTGACCCAATGCCTCAGTGGTATTTGAAAAATACTGCAGCAATCTCCCTCATGCACTCAAAAACAGCCTCACTTCACTGCGTGCATGCCTGTCTGAACAAAGAATTTAATAACCAGAGAGACGATATACATCTCATTATTTAAAAACAAAAAGTAACAAAATCTCAAAGCTTTGTTGGTCCTCTGCCCTATTTGGGAGTTTGTGCATTCATGTGTGTCCCATATAGCTGGAAAACTCTATATTTGTATTGACTGCTAGAAAAACAACATATATTGATTCCCTGCCACCCTTCTCTCTGTCTCTTTCTCTTTTTTTCAGTTAATTGTTGAAGGCAACATTGAAACGGTTGAGTCCAGCTGAGATCCCTCAGGGCAGACACCTTGGACCTGCACTATTATTACAATAAACCACCATCACAAACAGCCAATATGAGGAGGACAAGGGTTGAAGCCACAGCTGCAGATAGAGGGAATAAAATATATTGCAGGGACACTGTCACATTCAATGGAGAAGTTCTCGGTATAGATTTCCAAGTAAACTTTTTAACCTTTATCTGTCTGTGGGAATATACACCCTGCTTAACATTCACACAGTAACACCCCTGGGTACTGAAAACTTTACTACAAATACATATGAATAGAAAGGTTTGTTAATTCGTTGGCTAATTCGCTAATTAGATCCCCTGTTGCCATCTGAGTTGGCACAGCTGCGCTTTTTGGGAATGGAGCGTGCCACGGACCAATCAAAAAGCCCAGCTGAAACAATAATAAACAATAAACGCTGCTGTGTGCTCTCCACCGGGCAACACAAGCTTTTCCTCAGTCTTTAAAAAGCTTCAACGCCCTCAGAGTTGTTACATAACATCTCAAAAAGCAACACTCAGGCTCTGATGTAACAGCTCCAAGGGTAGAAAGCTCTCAATCTGTAAATTATCTAACTCGATTTAATTTTGTTTGTGCTAATTATTGAGATGTAATTAAGTCAAAACTAAACACTTGCTGCAGTGAAGGAAACACTTGGCCTGCAGCCACAGTGCCATTTGGGAGAAAAGTAATAGTTTAATTTATAATATATTACATCATTTAATTATAGAAACCTGACTTCAGGTTGAGGTCATGCATTAGATTCATAATAGATGACCTGCTGCATATGGCTTTCAGGAAATTCAAGGAGCATGTTGGTGTTTTTGCATGTTTGCAAATAACTCTGATTCCAAAATAGTTGGTTTGCAGTGTAAAATGTAAATAAAAAAGACTGGGAACATATTTATTTTATTTATTTCATTCTGTTTTAACTTATATTTTACACAGCATTCCATTTTTATGGAATGGTTTTATAGAACCTTCCCAGCCTCTGTTGGTTTCCTTTTATTTTATTCTGGCCCTAGATTTAGAGTTCCCCATTTCAAGTTCCATAGAACTAAAAAAACTCCTTCGTCCTTGGGCAATGATCATGCTAAATTTGCACACTTAATTTGCCATTTTACTGAGTGTTGTGAGTTTCTATTGAATTCTTTCTATTATATGTACAGGAGACATTTGTTTTCTTTTTGTCTGTACTTTAGTTGTTTGTTTCTGTGTTGTTTTTTTTTAAATCTATGCTGTTTTTTATCTTGTGCCCTGACTTGAGATAATAAAATGTCTGAATCAAATTGCTTGTGGAAATGAATCCATCACGATGAAGATTCAAATCATATTTGCTGTTTCCTCAAGGTTACCTTATCACTGCATTGTGATGCAGATTAAAGCAGTGACTGAACTGAAAAGTTTGGCAGTGTGCTGCATTCATGTTTTGTAATTTTGTGTGGCGTTGTGTCTATCTTTTGACTGAAAGACTGACTTTAGTGGCTTTCAGTGAACTTTGAGGTTCAACATGCACTGTGCTCAACATGTGTTTTATTCATTTTAAATGAGTGGTTACGCTCTACATCCGTCTGGAACAAATTGTCTTTGCAAAATAAATGGATTGAAGAGAAAGTTCCCATTTTCAATAAGTAAGTCTAAGAACATTAAGCAGTAGAATTCATTATTTAAAGCAGGGGGGACTCTGCTTTAAATAAGTATTTCACCATCTACAATCTAATGTATCATTAAAAGATTCAGAGAATCCGCAGAAACGTCTGCACATAAGACTGAAAAACACCACCGAAAGCCTGTGACCTTTGACCTCTCAGAATGCAAGTGAAGACTCTACAATGCAAAGTGAGAGCCATATACCAACAACATCCAGACATGTTCCAGATTTCTTCAGGGACCTCTTGTATTTTTTATGATGTCTAGGTGTAAAACTTGTGTAGCCATTGTCTACAAAAAATAACACCAGTTCTGTTAAAGATGTTACAGAACAGATTGTGAGAGACATTAAACCATCGAAGCATCGCAGGAGAATGTTTGTGCATAATTACATCTCTAGGTAACACCTCTCTGACAGCAGTAGCAATTAAATCAACAATACGGTCATGTTGTGCAGGTTGGAGCCACTTGCAAGTGTTAGAGCTATTCACAACATGTGCTACAGAGGTGTTGATCAGAGTTAGAGTGCATCCGTCAAAGCATCAAACAAATTCACACACAAACAGGCTTCGAGAGTAATGGATTACATTTAACGGGATTATGTAATTAGGATTTTAAAAATAGGGAAGTGTATTCGTTTACAGCTACAGAATAAAAAGATGCAATTAGATTACAGATACTTTCAAAGAAAATGGGGATTATTAGCAGAATTACAATTCTAAAATATATCTTAAAATAAATAACAATATGCTACAATATGCAGTGCGCACACATAACAACAATTCACAAGCCTCAAAACACCACTCCGATCTCAGTGAAAACAGCTTATCTTCCAGCTGTCAAGTAATTATCATGGCTTCTATTAAAAAAAATTAAAAAAGAGGAACAAAATCATAGTACAGTGACAGTTCTGCCTTCAGCTGTGAAAATACAGTTATTATCCAAGAACTCAACATCTAATTTAAAGAAACACTGACAGGAAAGTCCAACTGCTTATATTAGCAACACAGATCCATCACTAATGTTAGCTACAGAGGCCAACTACTAATGTTGTCTATGTAGAAATCCAGTTAGCTAGCTAACCTGTAACTACAAACCAAATGCTAGAAGAAACATCTACAGGAAAGACCAACTGCTAATGCTAGTTACACAGACCAAACATTGATGCTAGCTACACAGACCAAATGCTAACGTCACTAACAGTTACACAGAACAATTGCTAACATTAGTTACACTGATGATCAAATGCTAACGTTAGCTATACAGACAAACAACTAGCATTAGCTGCACAAAACAACCACTAATATTAGCCTCAAAAACCAACAGCTAATGTTAGCTACAAATACCATCCGCTAATGTTAGCTACATAGAAATCCAGTTAGTTTGCGAACTTGACCGGGATGGTGCGTGGGAATAAATTTATGTCATTTTATGTACTTAAAGTTTTAGTGTTAAGTGTGAATACTATATTTGAAGTAAATTTAAATGTGCATAATTACCACCGTAGCTGTATTTGGTAGCTATATTTGATAGTGTAATCCCAAAGTATCCCAAAGTAATCAAGTTACATTACTTTAATATTGTGATACTATATTTTTTTAAAACAAGTTATAAGTAATTGTATCAGAATACATTTTTAAAGTAACTGTCAATCCTGTGCACAAATATTCACAAATATCATTAAAATGATATTATCTTTAACTTCAGCTCTGCAGTGGACGCAGTGGAAGCAGAGATAAGAGTGAAGAAGAGAAATGAAATGCAGCTTGGTAGATTTTGTAATGATGATACGCTGCAACATCAGATGGGAAGCAAGATAGATTTCTGCCAAGAGCAGACAGACGAGAGGAGAGAGGCTGAAAAACAGATGGGACCCACACACACAGACAAAATGCAAGCCTTCCTACCCACATATAGGAAATACTTCTTTTCTTTTTTTATCAAGCACTACAAAGCCACACTAAAGCCAACACACACATAATAACACACACAGCACTCGTGCAAACACTTTAGTCCACTCAAGTAGCTTTCTGCTGATTGCACTGCTCTCTCTTCACGGATCTCTTCTCTCTAAAGATGTAGTTTAAGTCATCAATGTACAATCAATACGGTTTCCATTCACAAGGGTAAAACGTGTGCACACATAGAGGGAGGGAGGAGAGAATATCTTTTGCTTTACTGGCAATCAATACTGACATCCCGTTTAACCTAAAAGATCAGCGTTTCCCGTTGAGAAGCATAAAAACATTCATGATTTCACCCAAAAGTTGTTTACCCAGCAAAATTAAATTACATTTAATGCAACAAATCAATACTGGACATCTTGTTTACATGTTCTAATTTTCATCAAAATGCTTAGTCATGAGTTAAACTTGCGAGATCAGACGTTGCAGTGAACTCGCTCCCCGCAAATCACCAAACGGATCAATGTCGCTGAGCACCACGAGCTGTTTTAGCGTCCGCTGAAATGCTAAGTCATGATTTAAACAGCCTTAAGGGAAAAGGCGACTAAGCAGAGCCACTCCAGTTTTACCAGCCCATAAATATGGAAGCACTTAAGGGAATCTATAGAAAGGGCTTCATTAGTGACTGAGCGCGGCCTCAGAGCTAACGACCTGCCACTTCCTCTGCCAATGCGAGCAATTACATTCATACTGTTTGACAGTTTTGGAGAACTGGTCATTTCTGAGCTGAAAACCATCCATCACTGATCATATATCCTGCTCAGTCTGAATGAGGTCCAGTTTGTGTGAGTCATTGCGAGGATACACAACATAGTTACAACAGTCAGGAATCAGTTTAACTTTCATCTTTCTACATTAAAATGATTATATCAACAATACTTATTAAATTCAACATATCCCCATGACTTTTATAGGAAGCAGGTTGAGAGAAAAGAGAGAGAAAACTTGGGAGAAAACACAACTGGACTTGTCTAATTCATAAAATAATAAGTAAGTATATCAGGGTCATAGATATAGGCATTGCAGTTGCACTGGGGCCCATGGTGTTGGACAGAGAATGGGCTCTTTGCAAGACTCAAATTGCCACCCCAGAAATGTGCCAGTGTTCAAAGAAGAACTCAAATTAAGTTAAAAAAACAGTGCCATTTGCCTTTTCAATGAAATTAATAATTCCTTATTTTCTTTGGTGTTTTTGACATAAACATAAATGCAGTGATGATTGCTGGGAATTCTGTATGTTGATATCCAATTTCAAGTCTTGATTTGATCATTTGATGAGATCAAACATAAATGGCAGGACTGACAAAAGATGACCTCCCTCCTAGCGGCATTGCAGCAGTAAGCTGACATCAGCATCAACACTGTCATCAGTGGTGAGTCAACAACCATGCAGTAGGTGATGTTAGAATGTGTGTGTGCTTCATAACTAGTGAGGCTTTATTGCTGAAACATGTTTCACCTATGATGGAAATACATTTGTACACATTAGAAAAGGAAGCGTTGTAATAAAGAGCAGCAGACCCCGAGACCATCAACAATGTAGACGGCATCTTTCAAACATGCAGTCAGATCAGCTGGACGTAACGCTGCAGACCACCCCGGGAGGAGAGGAGGTGAGCGGAGAAAAGATCCATGCTAACTCAACTTGGATTTAAGGTTGCTCCTGGATAACATCCGGTCCATAAAAATGAAACGGTTGAAATGGGAAGCAACAGAAAACCAGAGACTGGTTTTGGGCTGGATGAGGCTGGTGCACCTGATGGGTGGACTGGACGCCAAATTGGCAGGATGGAACATGCTAGACTTGAACATCATGAGGGTAGGAGGGCTCTGTGTTTATATCAATGATGCTTCTTGCACAATTCAGTCAGTGTAGATGGATAATGTTTTCCTAGATGTTGAACTTCAACCTGACACAAATTCAAGAACTGTACTACAGAATTATTTCCTGGATGTATACATGTATGTATTTGTTGTTTTTTTTTAAATTTGACATAAAAAAAAGGCAATTTTGATTTATTTAAAGCTTTAAATTACATAATGTAATGTACATCAGGGTTGGGCAATGTGTGATTGCTGATATATACGTCCACCTCTCCCATCTCCTCCTGTCCTCCTAGTGTCAGTTAGTCCCAGCCAGTCAGAATAAGTTCTTAATTCACAGCGTTAGTTGTGGAAAAAAAAAAAACATAAAGAAAACTGCGATCTCAGCCAATCAGCAATACCTGATATATATTTGTTCAATCGCCCAACTCTAACGTATATGAAAACGTCACTTATGTAACGCAACTTAACACAAACCATGTTTTCCTAAACCTAACCAAGTAGTCTTGTTGCCTAAATCAAACTGCAACAATTTTACAATGTTAACCATGTGTTCAACGTCATGTCACATGACATTTGTAAAGCACTTAAGTCCAGCGGTCATATATGTCATTTTGGGAATCATTGGCAATTTATTCAATTAGTCATTTAGCTATGAGGACGTGTATAACTACATAAAACCATCACACAATGTCTGTGCTACAATTGTGTTTTTTTTACAATCTGATTTCCCCCATTGATTTTGTTTGACATTAAATATACTTTGCATTAGGGTTCATTCACAAAACTTGAAAAGACTCAATTATTTTCACTGATTTAAACACATTTACAAATAAGTTCTGCATAAATACAACTGTATATATTACAGATCCTTCTTGGAATAGTAAAGAGAAAAAAAGAGCTTGTTTGTGTGATATTCAGGGTACAAGCTGCCCATTTGGATGGTGGACTGAGTATCAAAATGCACCACGGAGCGAAAGGCCAGCTCAGCTCGTGATTATAATTTTTATAACCAAACAAACTAATGTTACTGCTCCCTCTGGACTGAGTATCCTGTGCATCAGACTGCCCTCCAGTAAAAAAAGATCAATGATTCCCTGTCCATGTGGAGTCAATAAAGAGATACAGTAAGTTAATCTATTTATCATATTGGATAATGTATAATGAGCCTGGCTTGGCTTCAGAGAATTTCAAAGGTTAAACCCTTGACATACAAAGCATCAAATATCAATATTAACAGAATAATCCACCAAAAATCTACCTCTTGAGTAACTGTAGGCTTAAAAAATGGCTGTGAAGGGTTTGCTGCTTGGTCTTTCATGCTGGACAACAGCAGAATACATAAAACTTACATAGAAACGTCTGTAAACACTCCTGCAGCATCATTCAAGTCATTGGGCCGTACATTTAGTTTATTTACTCAGTTTTTCAACAATATTGCAGAATATACTGTTAATATACAATATGGAATGTGTGTTAGCATGAGTGTTAGTGTTGCAGCTGATTTGCATCTGGTGTTAACATGCAATCTGTATTTGGACCTCCTTTCTGGATTCGGAAAAATGCCTGTTAATGCAGGTGTAAATGCACATATAATGGATTGTGAAAGAAATCATCTGGCAGCGGTCTGTAACATCATCTAACTCCTCTCCTTCTTGCTAGCTAAAGATGCAAAAGCAAAACCTGCCAAGTAGCAGCAGTTAGAAAGCCTTCCCTTGCTCAAAGTGATTTGAAATTTCTTTCCTTGACCTGGCACACACCAAGTTTGTTAGTCACATTAGCTGCAGGGTTGTGCAGCGATGTAGGAGGTATATGGAGGTATATATTGTAGTATTAACAGTTTTCTGTGTCTAATTTCTTTCTTCAACTTTTGTATCGGTGACAAAACTGCACTCAAAGGCACAAATGCAACACTTGCTTTGGCTCCTATTTTCCATGAGTTGTCGTAAAAAATCTAAGTCTTCTTCCGTGCACACAAAAAAGGTTTATTTCTCTCTAATTGTGTTTACAAATTTTCATAAAAATCTGTGTTAGAGAGCACTTTTGCTTTGCTGAGAGAATCCATCCACCTGACAGGTGTGGCGTATTGAGATGCTGATTTAACAGCATGATTATTGCACAGGTGTGTCTTGGATGGGTCACGATATAAGATCACTCTAAAATGTGCAGTTTGATCTTTAACAGGGACATTTAATAAGCACTGAACTATCATTATTTCACACTGGGCTACAGGTGCCATTTTTTCCCAGGAGGGCAAAGTCATGTCCCGCCCTACTCTGCCTCTGAATCTCTATATGTCAGACGACGATCTTAGCAAAGAAGTGCTCGCTAACACTGATTTAAACACATTTGTGATAAGACTGGAGGACAATATCTGCCTGCTTAGAAAAACTGTGCGATCTTTTACATCAATTCATGAAAAAATGGAAGCAAAAACAAAAGTGATGCATTTATATTTTTGTTAAGTATTCCTCCTGGAATAAATGTATATGAATTACACCACTTAGCTCCACTGTAAGTATTTGTTGTTAGCTCAGCAGCAGAGAGGCTGTTTTTCACTGACGTGCTGCAAAGTAGCTCACACTGAAAATTGAAGCCTTTTAAAAATCTTTGAGCACAAATTTGTTGTAAATCTTTTTTTCATTTACAACGCAGCAGAGTAACAAACACAAATGTATCAGATAAGGCCTTCCTGTACGGTATTTACTGCTAAAATGCTGCAATTATCTTATACTGTTCATTTTGACTGAGACCCAGTATTGGTTTAAAGCGGTGTCGAATGCATGCATGTGAATCTGCAGGACAACTCTCTCACACACTCCTTCGTTGAGTTTCAGATTGTCATGCAGCACAAGTGTGACAGACATTTCATGTCAGCTCATTATTGCTCTCTCTCGCTGTCGCCCCTCTCCTCTTTGTCACAGTCTCTTCTTTTGCCTTCTATCTCCACCTTTCCTCCCCCTCTACCTCCATCTCTCCCCTGCCTTCCTCCTAGTCCATTATTTCTCCATTAAAATCCAGGATGACCCGTGTAATTGCCTCCAATGACTGGGTCCTAATGAAAAAAAACACACCGCATTAGTGGCGAGACGCCGCGTGTGCAAGCTCTGTGTGTGCTTCTGCATGTCAAGCTGCTGAGCCTTGACCGAAGCAGATAATATTCTCTGTCAGCCCTGCCTGTTACACCCTTTAAACCCGCATCAGTGTGTGTGTGTGTGTGTGTGTGTGTGTGTGTGTGTGTGAGCATGTGCCAACTTGCTAGAGCCTTGACCAATGCAGATAATATTCTCTCAGACCCTCGTTCCATCCTTTTAACCCGGCTGTGTGTGTGATTGTGTTTGAGTGACTCAAATCGCATTCACAGACATGCATGAATATGAAGTCCAAAGCGCTTGTGTGAGTCAGTTGATGACAGAAGAGAGGGCATTCAAGCATACTGTGTGTGTGTGTGTGTGTGTGTGTGTGTGTGTGTGTGTGTGTGTGTGTGAGTGAGAGAGAGAGAAAATGAAATAAAGAAGAAAGCAGCAGACAGAGGGAAAGACTGTGGATGCAAGGAGAGGAAAAAGAGGGGGGTGCATTTGTTAAACTGGCACGTCCTATACTGTATAGATGCATCCGAATTTATGTATGTACAACATTATCAAAGGCCACATGGACCACAAACACCAAAGACATGGGTACCATCAAAGAGTCACACTACAAAAACATATCAATGAGACATGAGACATGAGACATGAAAAGACACCTCAATGAGATGTTTTCATGTCAGCAAGGTGTTTGAAGAGGTGTTAAATGTGTCTCAGTGGGGCATTAATTGAACCAACCAGGCATTATTTGCACCCTAACCAGGCATTAATTGTGCATCAACCCGGTCTCATTTCTCAACTTCTTTTTGCGTCTCAGCCAGGCGCTAATTGTGTATCAACCAGATGTAATTTGCATCTCAACTAAATATTATTTGCATCTCAGCCAGGCATTACGTGCATCTCAATCGGGCATTATTTGTATCTCAGTCAGAGGTCACTTGTGTTTCAAACAGGTGCTATTTGTATCTCAACCATACGTTTTTTGTTTCAACAGACATCATTTGCATGCTAACCAGGCATTACTTGCATTTCAACCAGAAGTTATTTGCGTCTCAACAAGGCATTATTTGCATCTCAGCCAACTGTTGTTTGTATCTCAACCAGGTGTTGATCGCAAATAACACCTCAAAGAGGCACAGTTCATGCCTGGTTGACACCTTGTTGACACAACTTTAATGCCTCTGTGATGTGTAACTGTTTGTTGGCATGAGAAAATCGTCTGATTGGGTGTCTTTTCACACCTCACTGAACGTTTTTGGATTGTGTCTCCTGGATGGTACCCTGCATTTCCAAGACGTCCATGTGGCCTACCATGCTACAAAATGCTTTCTTTTTGATTTGAGGTTCGGAGAAGCACCAAGGGATGATTTAGTAATCTAGACATGTGCGGCAGCTGCATAGCACTGTTTATTCTGAGACAGATGCCAAGAAAAACAGCGGCAGGTTGGGGAACCGACTGGACACGTTCACTGCAGCCGTGTGACAATGATAAAAAATTTCAGTCTTGTATGCTGCTGTGAAAATACTCGGCTCAGTACCAAGTTTTATAAATGTTTTGTTTTTTCACCAAACAAGCTGTATGAGATCCAGGAAATTTGTCTTCTACATGAGGACTAGGTGTGTGCAGATGACAAGTAACAAAATAAAAGTGATAGATTATGAACAGTTTGTATGTGCGCGCCCAACCAAACACTCCAATTTGTCTGACGGTGAGCAGGAAAACAAAACACCAACAACCACAGAGCAACTCCACATGCAGCCATCTAACTCCTTAACCCTGTGATGCCCTTTTCATGTTCTATATCTTTGCAACAAATTCATTTCGTCATCAAATTCAGTATTCCAGGTGTTCCTCAATAAACTTGTTTTTAATCATCAGAAATCCATACTTTTAGTTTTCCTTTCTTACACTTTGAATAAAAATCATTTTTGTATGACTGCCCTTCTCATGATAAAAATGACCCATATTCATTCTCAATATTATTTTCTGATGGCTGAGTGAAATACATGTTTTATAATTTAATATTTCAGGTATGCATTAAATATTTTGTTTTTATGGCAGATGCTTTTAGCACCCAGATGTCTGTAGCCAACAATGCTATTTGCACCCATGGTGGAACAGCCAACCCTTGTGACACGATCTTTTCCTAAACCTAACCGAGCAGTTTCATTACGTGGAGGGTGACCAGGGTGAAGCTGCCACACTGCGCTCGGGTTAAAGTTCCGAATTGATGATCCTGGCGGTAAACCCTCAGTGTCTGTAGACAACAGACACCTATGGAAAACTTGTTACAACTTTTCCTTCCTCTAGATAGTCAAGTTTGATTGTCTTCTCGGCACTCTGCCAGACTCACGACTGAGCCCAGAGGGGCCAATCTGAGAACCTCACCTAGCCATCCAGTTGGTCGGAGCAATGGGTGGCATGTACAAAGGGCAGGGACTAAATCATATGACCTGCACTTACTGGGAATTCCTCATTCATTAGAAATAATTGCAAATCTGAATCCCTATCATGGGTGGGGTTCAGTGCAGCATGCATGCAGGCCCAGAAATCTGGTCCCTCTAAGATGTTGGATGCCGAACGCATGGTATGTGTAAAAGCACAAATGATGTGCAGCATTGATTTTGTATGCTGCATCATTTGAAGAGGACAGTCCATGCAGAGCTGGTAGGTAGCATGCTATCATTTGGCCAGATTTTCTAAATATCAGGAAGGGTTACATCAGGGGTCCTCAACCCATTTTAGAATTGGGCCAATTCCTGCAAGGAGGCCGTCATTTGATGATCTCCTTGATGCCGGACTAATTGCCCTGAACATCAACAGTTTGGCTGTTTGACGATCAGATAAAAAATCAGAGATATCAACAAGTTTTGGACAGATGTCTTACAGTTCCATGATTTTACTTTTTACTTTTACTATTAGAGTGGTGTTTTAGATCATATGAATAACTCTGGTCTTGATAGAAACTGTTGTGATATAAAGAAAACATACCAGTGTGTGTTTACATGTATTTATGCTCTGTATATTCTTATGATGGCCGCATGATGTGGTAATACTGTACTCTACCACTCTACTGTGGCAGAACAAGATTCATAGGAAAAGTCATCTATGCAGCACTACAGTACTTCATTATAATGCCGTTTTCTCATATATACATTTTTGCGATTTGGTTCTGCTTCTCTGATTTGGATATTGCACTTGGCCATATTGCAATTTGCAATTAATTGTGCAGCCCTAATGTGTATTGCTTGAGTTGACCACTGTTTGCAAACCAAATTGCCCCACGGAGACGATAAAGATTATCCAGTCAATTCTAATCCAATCTAGAGTGCTTCCCTCCAGTTCTTGCCTTCAGCCATCTTGGCAGAAGAACAATGTGCTGGACTTGTCCCTGGACAAAACTGATCAGGGCTTCACTGCACATTAAGTGTAAGCATAAAGGTTGTATGTTTTGGCCAAAGGAAGGGTACTTACAGGGTGTAGTGTGAGTTAACCCAAAGGACACCATTAACAAAATTGGGCAACGTCTTTGTACAAGAACAAGATATACTCAGACAAAGAAGCAACATGTAAAGTAGAAGATGGAAAGATTTTTTGAGAAAAGATGAACCGGTAATGCTAATCAGTAGCAAACTCATTGATCATTTTTGAAAATATTAGGCGACTTCTTTAGCTTAGAGTCATTGTCGTGAGGGACCTGTGTCTTTTGACTCTAAAGGTTTGGTAAATCAGCTTTCAAGGAGGAACGTGATAGAAAATGTTAGAAAACTCTGGGCCTTGATGAACTCTTACAGGTGAGGAGGAGCAGGACAAATCTTCCTTGAGGAAAAAATCCTGCATATTAGCTGTAAATAAAGAAGAGGAGGGATTAGACTTGACAGAACTGCAGTCTGGTTAAACTTTAATGACACTTGCGGGGACACTGTGCCACTATGGCATCAAGTAGTAAGAGGATGAGCAACAGGATATAAAAGCAGAGCCTTCATTCTTTTTCTAACCTCTCTGTCATCACTATTCATATGCTATATCTAAAGCTATCTTTCCACAGCATGGGCTTGGCTCGCTCTGTTATTGTTTTCCATTGTCAAAAACTGTGCTTTAGTACCTGCTATCTCAACCAAGGCTTTGGTATCATCTCAGTCAAGGTTCAAAGTGAGCTGAGCCGATACTAAATGGTGGAGTGAAAACACATCAGACTGACTCGCCAAACAGAGTTGTCCCTAGAATCGCTGGATGTTGTGCACACTGACCACAAATTGCACCCACAATTTTTTTATTCATTCAACTCTGAATTTTTAAAAAAATTCAGCCCGCAAAATCAGAGTGTGGTCAACTGACGAAGAGCAGATGTTCCTCTGATGGAGGGATCTCAAAAAGGAAGGATTTCCTCCATTGTTCCTGTGGGTTTGTTTCATATTGAAGATGATGTCAGCTTGGCTTGACTTGAATGTCTTGATTTTTGGTTTTCCATTGTCAAAAGTTGTGGGTACCGACTGAGCAAAGTTTAGTTGAAAAGATGTTGGCTTCCCAGTCATTTAAGATACATTTTGTGTTGTTGGAAGGACAACTACTTAAGGATGCCCATTAATACCTTTAAGGTATCAACTGAAATAACCCAACACCAAGTAGCATTGAAACGTCTTCAGTCAAATGATACCTTCAACCAATCCTTTTTGTACCCAGATCCTGACAAAAAATTATCCAGTTTTCGTATGTAGCCAATACCGCAAGCATTCTTCATAAAGAGCCTTCTGAAAAAAGATACTGAATGAATTACTCAATTGGTATCTGTATTACTTGATGATGATATCTATATGATACCCACCCAACCACTGACATCTGGTTTTAGTTGAAAATGAAAGGTGAAAAGATGTTTTTTCATGTCACTGAAAGGACAACTACTTAGGGACATCCATCAATGTGTGGTTTTAGTTGAATGTGAAAGGTGAAAAGACAAAAAGACAAAACTGAGACAAGTCGAATAGAGCCAAGTCGTACCCTGCAGTGGAAACATGGCATAAGAATCCCACCTACAGTACACTGAGGGGGTACCAGTCAAGGGCATTGGACCTCTCCCACATTCTTTATAAGTCACAATTCACTGCATCCCTGTAAATATCCCCATATGGCAAAGACGTTCCAATCATTCCTTTGTGTCCAGTGTGTCTAGATCACAAGTGTGCCGTGGTTATCACTGTGTAACCATGACCTCGGGCATTTATTTACACTTCAATCCTATTTTTAGATAATCCCCAAATTGAGCAAAAGTACCTGATACCAAAAGCACATCAAGTCAAGCTGAGCTGTACGATGCAGTGGAAACACGGCATAATAAGAGAAAAAAGAGTAAAAGAGAATTAAATGTACTAAGACAGACATTAAAGAAAGGTCATGCAGGAAATGAGGATATTTGTCTTGAAAATGAGAGGAAACTTGATGTCTTTAGTATCTTATTTGTCCTGAACACTTGATCACTTGACACCACTTTTCATTCAGTTTTTCCATTTCTCTTTTTCTTCTGCTCCAGAATTAATTTATTCCCTTTTTTGGTCTCTTGCATTTCACCTTCTTGACTTCACTTTGGTTTCCTCAGGGGCTGCGGAGGGAATTAATACTCTCCTCGCCTTTGCTTCTTCAACCATTCTGGCATCTAGTTATCTCCCTCTTTGGATGAATGGATATCCATGTAATGGGGCAAATTCTGGGGACTTTGTGTAACGTTCCCTGCAAGTTCTCTAGAAGTGAAAAATGTCCCGAACCTTTACAGCTCCTAAAATGTTAACTTTTGGTTATGGCAGTGCTGCAGTTCAAATTTCCCTGTAAGACTTCAGGGGGAAGTTCCATTTAGCTTATTTTATGGTCACTTTGCAGCATTACAAAGAGGACATTTGGGAGGTTAAGAGAACAATATGGCTCCCTGTTGGTCATAGGAGCGCGTATCACTCAGGACTTAGACAGAAGGATCACATGTGGGTCTAGCTGGTCGATATGACTTTTTTGGGGGGATTATGTTAAATTAAAAAAAAAAAAAGACTGCAGCCTTTAAAAAAAAGGAGAAGACAACACTTAGACCATATCACGATATAACAATATCCATGATCTATCACAGTATCTAGTTTCATATCATGATACGATATAATATCGATATATTGCGCAGCCCTATCTCAGAGACTGTGTTTGTCACGGTGCTGGTCATGTTCACTTGGAGGCTGCAGAGTCCGGTTCTGTTGCCAGCTAACAGCAGATAAAACAATGTTCACATTACCGGTGACACAGCTGCAACACAGCCAAACATGGCCGACATTGCCCGACACGCAGTGAAAAGTGTTGGTGTCACTGACTTCCATTGAAAAGAATTTGTTGCCAGTTGCTTTGTTGCTGGTAGTCTGAACAGACCATAACAGTCACGGTAAGCTACTTTGGCTACAAGTAAGCTAAAGCCATCTGTCCATTGGAAATGAAAGAACTGTGAATTTATAACTGCGCAGCTGGTGGACATCAGTGAGAAAACCAGAAAATATTTTCTCTACGAAATATGATCCAGTTTCACCTAAATCAGTGAATGAAATTATAAAATTGTGTGCTGCAGTCTGCTCCAGTGAAATGATATATTCTCCTTCCATGCTCCACTGTGTCATAAGCAAGAAAGCAATTAATCTGCTATGAATTTAGTGTGTGTGGCGAGTGCAGGATGATTCCTAAACACCAGAGAATATCTACAGAACAACTTTTTTGTCATTGTTGGGCCAGATACTGGTGCACAGGTGATGTATAGCACAATACTTATGTGATAAAAATACTTAAACATCGATTATGACTTCATGGGAACTTAAAATAAACTGCACAACTCCATCTGGGAACATTAGAAGACGCTGTCCTTTACACCAGTGGGGATATTCTCAAAAAGTTCTGGGATAATTTGTATGTCTGTGCTGTAAAGTACAAGTCTATCGATTGATCCCTCCTGCCCAAACTTAATTTTCTTGTTTTTCATTTCTCCTCTTCATTGCCTTCATCCCTCCTTCTGTACTTTGGCTAGAGTTTGGGTATGAGGGTGGGCAAGAAGTGTGAAAAAACATCTTTAAATCACTCCTCCTTCCTCCTCTCCCCACCTCTACCTTCCTCCGTCTTTCATCCATAAATCCCTTTATTATTTGCGTGTCACTTTCTCTTACACTTGACACCTCTAAATCTCCACGCCTCCTCCCTCACATTCTCCCAATTCTAATTTCTGGCACTTTTCTGTCATTAATCTCTTGCTATCCTTAAGTCTTCCTCCTGCCTGCTCTTCCTCTGTTTGGTCCATTCACTCCCATTTCCTCTCAACCTTCCTGTAAGTCACTATATCTCCCTCCTCCTAAAAATTGCCCTGTCATTTCTCCCCTGCATTGGCTGCCCTTTTGTGTTTATCGCCAAATCTTCCCCATGTCACCTTCTCCTCTTCCCACAGCGAACGAGCAAACAGTCGTGCCTGATGCTGTGGTTCATCTGTTGTGTCCAAGTGGAACGAGATCAGAGTCTGGTAATCATAACAGTAAATAATACACATAAAACGTTCAGGGCTTATTTCAAAGAATGCATGAAATGTGGGGTCTTTTTTATGTGCTGACGCATCCCGGTCTCATCTTATCATCACTGCACAGCCTCAGCAATAATCTCATATCACATAGTTTCATTCCAGTGAGTTCTCCACAGCCATATTTCTTCTCTCAGGTATTGTACTACCAAAGAAAGAAGAACATGGAGACAAACAAGTCCAACACATCATAAACAAATGACCAGTGGTTGATTTTGTCCAACAAGTCAGGTGCACACTGCTGCAGATCACCTCTTTGTTCAAAAAAAGGGTAAATGCCACTTTGGCATGCCAGCTCTCTACTTGCACAAGGTAGTGTGATTTATTTCATATTATGAGCATGTTAACTTTCTGTCAATGCTGTAGTGACACTATCTCGGCCCACGAGCTCTGATTTTTTTAAAATTCTTATCTTCATTTAGGTGTTTTTCAGCACTTTGATAGTCAATCAACAACTATTAGCTATCTAGCACTGTCATCTTCATTCAATCTCAACAGAAACAAAATAACAACTCACCAAAACTGTCTTGGCTTGTCTTTGTCTATTTCAGTGATATTTTCACACCTAACACGGTAAATCAAAGAGTTTTCTTTTTTCAACCAAAAATGATTGTTGGAGCAGTGTAATGACGAACCAACACGTTTTTTTTTTTTGTGAGTCTGATTTAGATTCTATCGCATATTAATGATGATGTTGCTAGCTAACTAGCTAATGTTGCGAAGAGTTATCTAAGACACTGAGGTGATAATGCTCAAAAATGCAATATACAAAACAAAAAAGAAACACTATGAACAATATGTACCACTATATACAACAGTACAACAGTAAAATGTACCAAGTTAACTGTGGAAAGTGACTCAGTGAAAGATGAAAAATCACAGTTTGTCGGTGAAGGTACCATAGTGTTAACAGTTCATAATGTTATTACTGTACTGTTTTTGAGCATTTTGAGAATCACCTCAGTGTCTTAGATAACTTGCTAGCTTTCTAACAATGTTACCTAGCTATGTTAGCTTTATGATTGTTAGCTTTACATTTTTCCAGCAATCACCAGCTGTGGTTTGGTTGAAATAAACACTTAATTCACTGCTTAAGTGTGTTAGGTGTAAAATTGTTGGGGCTTTACATGCTGTTTCTCTGATGTCCGGCCTCCTTCTAGCTCCTCTTACATCTAACGTGGTGTATTAAGGGTTTGTTTCAACCAAACCTGAGCTGGTGATTGCTGGAGCAGAGGAAAGACGAACCAAGACATTTTTGGTAAGTTTTAGTTTGTCTGTCTGAGAAGATGACTATGATAGCTACATAGCTAATGTTGCTAACAGTTATCTATGACACTGATGTGATTATCAAAATGCTCAACACCAAAGAAGCAGTAAATACAATTAACAATATGTACCAAGCTAACTTTAAAGTGTGAGTTCATATTTTTATCAGTTTATGTTGTATATTGTGATTTTGAGCATTTGATGATCATCTCAGTTAGCTAGCTAGGTAGCACGTCATCTTTATTCAAACTCAACAGAGGCAAAATAAAACTCATCTAAAACATCTTTGCTCATCTTTCCACTGCTCCAGCAATTGCCAACTCTGGTTTGGTTGAAATAAATCATTAATTCACTGCGCTGTGTGTGAAAATATTCTGGTGCTACTTTTTTGTGATTATCAAAGCTCTAACAACACTTTTTTACAAAACAAACTGTAAATAATATTAACAATGTGTGCCAAGATCATTATGAAAAGTGAAGTAACTGACTTAAGGTTGAAAAATCACATTTTGTAGGCAAAGGTAACATTAGCATAGTGTTTACAGGCAGTAAACAGACTTGCAGACTTGCAGCAATTAGAGAACATTTGTTTAGTTTTCTGACAACTTCTCTATTCTCACTGTGTCTTGGTCTGAAGGCCCACAATGATCGAGTCAAAGCTGATTGAGAGTTTTGTGAGTAACGCAGTGGCCATCTGCCATTTGCTAAAATGCATGCTGGCACAGACAGAAAAAGGTTCACACTTTGCACTCTGGAGCTAATCGTGTTCCAGTTAAAAAGGACATTTTGAAATGATTAAAAATGATTGGGACTATCTCTTTAGATTTCTTCGACCGGACTTATTCATTTGACTCATATTGCTTCCTGGGTGGCACAGTCAAACCTCAGAAATGGAGGATTTCAAAACTAAACTGAGGCTATTGCTGCCCAGGAAAATTTGACTTTCATAGACTTTGTTTCCTGCCTTCTGGTGACTTTTAAGGAATGAAAATCCTAAGTATAATAAGTATACATTCACATGCATGCCAGGAAACCACATTTGGTAAAGCTATGTTGTTGTCTGGGTGGAAACAGTAGACATTTAGAGTTGTAGGGCTGGTACACGCTGTACAGTGCCAGAGAAAGGTGGTGATAACAAAAAGGAATAAAAGGTGTGAAAAACTGTCTTAAACTGGGGAAAACATGGGAGAATTGTGACTCTGGGAGGAAACTAGGAGAGGGCAATATAAAACGGGAGTCTCCTGGGAAAATAGGGATGGTTGGCAAGTATGGTCATACCTCGAAAGCTTTAATAATTGTAGATCAACAGATGACAGCATGTAGAAACTATAATTACTGCCTTGCAGTTGTATGCTGCCGCCAACCACTCAAGCTGCAGTTTACATACCTATCTGTCAAGATTCATATGAAGACAATGAAGGAATTTAAAGAAAAGGGTAGATTTTTTTAGGCAAAAAGTTCTCACTATATTGACATTTATGATCCCAGTGAATCATTTTTGGTTAGAAACATGTCTTCCTTAGAGACTGTTTTTTTTACAGAGGAGTATAGTAATATAGACAGCTTCAAGTGATTTAGCAGTTTTCACCTTTTTGATATAAAATGTCATCACCTCATCATTAGATATTTGTGTGTAATTTTGTCAGAATTAGTGTGTGAATTCTACAATTATGGCCAAAAATGTCTTAAGGGAGGCCATCAACATCACAAGTGGACAAGTGGAAATTTGACGAAATTCCAAAAAAGTCTCAGTCTTTCTTGAGATATGGTGTTCACAAGAATATGACGGTCAGATGGATAACCGGAAAACATAATATTGCCAGCATGGAGGCATAAAAAGCACAAATTTACTGAGCAGTGATGAATGAAATGACACAGACACAGGGTTCTCTATATGAAACCGACGAGGCTTGCTCTAGTGACTTAATTAAAACCAGATTTTGCATATAGATTGGATTGGCAGATTAGAAAAGAATGGAGCAATTTCATAAGTACAGTACACAGCTGGGGCTCTGTGCAGGTCGATCAGCAGATCGGACAGAAGTCACTAAAAGGTTAACAGATCAATTATGAGAAAGTCACATAAAGACAAGGTTGCATAGATGGGGCCTCATTCATAAAACAGATGTTCAGTTTTGACCTTTAGTATGAGTTACACAGAAAACCATGAACAAGCAGTTCAAGTGGGAAATTTATTTGTCTCTTTTAGTCCATGGATATTCCTGACTAAACCCTCATCTGTGCTGCATTATATAAGGAGAAACTGCTGATTGTACTGTAAGGCAGACACTGTTAATTTGAGATTTATAGATCACAGATGCCCAAGGTACAAATGGGCCTCTAGAACCTATGTAAGTAAAGTTTTTTTCATGCTCTGTATCTATTAAATCTAAGAACAATCCTTAACAATAATTGAGGGAAAAAAAAAAAAACAATGAAAAAAGCAGAATTTTAGTGAAATAAAGGTCAGCATGATAGCATCTGCAAACCCTTTATTTATTTCACATACATAAATCAGATTAATTCAACACCTTAGTTTTCCCATGGTCATCCCTGCAGTTTGAGAGCCACTGAACCAGAGGAAAAGTCAAGTGATCACCAAAGTCAATAACGTTCATTCACTGAAGGCCACGAACATCTTTACAAAACGTCATAGACATCCATTCAATAGTAGCTGAGCTTTTTTATTTTGGACCAAAGTGGTGGGCTGATTGACAGCAGATGAACACTGGAGCCAAAAAATGAGAATTAATGAGAGTCTGGATCCACCAAAGGACGTGTTCCATGCAGCAGAGTCAGAGTCGGAGTATTTCAAAGTCATGTTGAACTTGTGCCTGGTCTACAAATAAAACTGTTCAGCCGCACAGAGATTCAAACTAATGGTGCATTCTGGTGCTCCCCATCAACTTTCAAAGTCAAACATTTCAAATTTTATAACCAGGATATGACCCTCGAGGAACCAACAAAGTGGGACAAGTTTAATGATGCCTGAGTCTACAGTGCATTATGGACACTGCGACTGTACTGGATATCCATATTTTGCATTATACCTTTGATTGACAACATGTCCATGCCATAGACAGTAGAAAAATTGGACAGAGCTTCTGAGTGAAGCCAGAGCAGAATACAGACGCAAAGACCAGCAGGGGGCGACTCCACTGGCTGCAAAATGAAGTCAGATTGTATTGAGTCTCATGAGAAAATGACCCTACTTCTCACTTGATTTATGACCTCAAAAAACAGTTTCCTAATGAGTTTATGTTCTCAACAACTACCTTTATACAGCATGATGTACCGTACTATGTACTACCATGTGAGTCAAGTCATTCTCAGTGAGTGCAAAACACAGAGCTCACAAAATTCAGTTGCCGTTGCCTATTTCTTGCTTACAATATTTCCAGAAACATATTTTGGTGACTGGTTGCAAAAAAAACAAGATGGTGACCCCTGTAATGCCAAACTCAGGGCTTCAGTCCAGTGGGTGAAGTCACAGTGGCTTCATCCATTTATTCTAAAGTCTAAAGTTGTGAGCATGCAGGAACTATTTTCTTTCAACCAAACCGCACCCACCAACCATATGACCGTGCAGGAGGAAGTGTGCATCTAGTCATGGACAAGAGGCCTGAGGTGCCACAGTGTGGGGTGTGAACATGAATGACGTCCTTCACGGCTGAGCTGTAATGTTAGTTAGTGCAGTGTTACGGATACAGTTGTATTTTTTTGTATTTTGAGCACCACAAGTCGAGTATCATCTAGTCAGCCATTATATTGGAGGGAAGGCAGACATCTGAAAAATATATAATTTTGATTTTGGGGGTAAATGATGAATTCAGTCTAGAAATGTGGACTTTCAAAGATCCAGCTTGTGTTTGCGTTTGTAATTCCAGCCACATGAAGACCCCCCCAGCGAGAAACCTGGTCACAATAACAAGGCCACTCTAAAATGTGCAATTTTATCTTGACAAAAGAAAAAGGTTAAAGTCATGCCCTGCCCTACTCAACCTCTGATTGGCTAGTACTTGTTGCCTTTGTTGGTTGGGTTGATTAGATAGGCCAGGGGTCTGCTACCTTTACAATCCAAGAGGCATTTTTGGACAAAAAGGAAAAAAAGAAAACCTGTCTGGAGCTGCAAATATTAAATTCTCTATTTTGTCTTGACTTCTCATGGATTTGGCATCCATAGCTAGCCTGGGGAGACTCAATACTCGCCACTAGCAAAATTTAGGGGAAAAAGGTCCAGAGTGGTCGATGTTGGCTATGACATTTGCCAACCCTCCCAGTTTTCCTGGGAGATTCCTATTTTTCATTGCCCTCTACCAGTTTCCTGGTGTATTTCTTCCAATTTATGACACAATTTCACATTTTGCTATGAATGGGTTATAATGCACATTTTAGTTGATGAAATAATAAAAGTTTTATTTTTTAATTTGGTGTATAGGCTACACAATTTTACAACTGAGGAATGTTGAGAATCATTATAGATCAACAATAATTACAAACAAAAAATAAAATATTAAAAAATAACTGTCATTCATGTTGATTTTTGTCAGAACCACAGAGAGCCACTGGAAAGGGGCAAAAGAAAAAGAGCCACATGCGGCTCTGGAGACACGGGTTGCTGACCCCTGAAATCGACAGCTTGAAAGAGATAAACCTTTCGTGTGTGTAGAAGAAGTCTTAGACTTTTTACTTCAACTCATGAAAAATGGGAGCAAAAACAAAAGCGTTGCATTAATGTTTTAATATACCTTTAATCTGGTGACGTGGGGGTCTGAGTGCCCAGTGAAGGAGATCACACACCAACACACACAGAGTTAATGTTAAAATCAAAATCAAAGTGAAGCCACAGAAGAGGAGAAGGTGCTTAGAAAGAGGTGATGAGAGACGAAGATGAAAGACACATGGAGAGAGAGAGGAAGTCACCAAGAGAAAGAGGAAGATGAGTCTGATTATTGTTTGCTAGATAAGAGGAAGAAGATCATACAGACAAAACTCAAATTATTGACAGTGTGATCAAAGGCGTTTCACAACTCTCCCTGCAAAATGTGTGACTTTCCATGTGTGTTTTCTTGAACATGTATGTGCTTTCCATTAATCTCCTCCTCAAAGCGTCCCCCCGCGGATTCACTAATGTTTGAAGAAGCTATTTGAGACTCTGTGACTGCAGATTACAGATAAGGGAAATTACTCTGTCAGAATTTATCAGTGCGAGGATCATCCCAGCATGCGTCCTCATGTGTGCGTTTGTTTCGTATGGTGGGAGACAGAGGGTTTTCTTGCTCGGGCATATGTCTGCGGCGCGTGTGTGCGCTTTGTGTGTGTTTTTATCCCTCCTCCTCCGGGGAGACCCCACGCACCGTCTGTCACTGACTGATTCAGTATTCATTGCCACGGAGAGACGGGGAGGAGGAGAAGACGAGGCAGGAAGGAAGAGAGTAATGATGAGACGCAGGAGGAGAAAAAGCAAGCGAGATCATATTTATGAGCAAAAAAAAATAAATAAATAAAAAGAGATGTTTAAGCCAAGAGGTTATAATTTTCATTCAGACTTCTGTCTGAACAGATGTATCCACTCTCCTTACAACAGCTCCTCAAATGCAGTAATCTCACATCCTGATGTTAGCTGTCACCTGCGCTTCCAAAAGCGACTTTTTTACCGTCACGTCTGCAGCCATTTTGTAAGAGCAGGTGCTGCTGCAGACTTTCTATTTTGTTTTGTATCTCTTTTTTTTCTTTTCCTCTTCCCCAAATGGAGGATCTCGCTGTGAGAAAGGAAAAAAAAAGGACAGCAGAGCAGCTGAAGAGGTGAGAGGGGCGTAGGAGGGAGACAGGGAGACAGGGAGAGGAGGCGGAGGAAAAGGCAAAAAAATAAATAAATAAATAAATAAGAGGATGAGGTGAGGAGAGAAAGAAAGAAAGAGAAAATGGAGACTGGAGGAGGAGAGGGGAGGTGTTTTCCATCCTGTTTGTTTTTCATTAGGGTTTTCAAATCTAATGAGAGGCTAAGAGGGAGACAAGAGGGAGACAGAGAGGAAAATGGACCGAGACAGAAGCCGCACAGAGAGAAATATGCAAACATACAAGGAATGAATGAAGTGCGGAAAATGTCCCTCACAAAAATGACTGGGAAGTAACGGGTTACATGTAACGGGATTACATAATTAGGATAGAAAAAATAGTGACGAGTAACTGTGATCCACTGTAGTTACAGAAAAGAACGATGCAATCAGATTTCAGATACATTTAGTAAAAATGGGGATTGTTAGGAGGATCAGAATTTTAAAATCTCAGTAAATCTCAGTGAAACCAACTATTTGTAACAGCTGTTAATTTATTATCATGTTCTCTAGTGAAAAAAATGCTTCAGCAGGTGTCGTCATTTTGTCTTTAAATCACAGCAACATCACAGTGACAGTTCTGCCTATAGATGTGAAACTTCTGTCATCATCCAAGAACTCAACATCCAATTTAAACATTTAGAGGAAACACCAACTGCTAACGTTAGGTAAACAGAACAGACGCTAACATTAGCTACACAGAACAACTTTTACCATTAGCTTCACAGAGCAACTGCTAATGTCGGCTACACGGACCAACCTACAACAAACATCAAATATTTTATTATGTCCAACAATTTCACCAAATTTGGTACTGTAATCCAAAAGTAATAGAATACTTTAATATTGTGATACTTGGATTAGGTTTACTGAATACATTTTTTACAGTTATTGTATCAGAATAAATTTTTTAAAGTAACCCTCCCAACCCTGCAGACAAAACCATGAGAGAAAAAACAGAGAGAGAGAGAGATAACATGCATTAATGGACTGAGGCAGTCTTACCGGTGCTGCATACCAATATAACACTCAACACAGTGTGTGTGTGTGTGTGTGTGTGTGTGTGTGTGTGTGTGTGTGTGTGTGTGCTCAGAGAGACAGACAGAAGCTGTGTGCGTTTCCACATTGTTTTAGCTCTGTCTACATTTCCATCTCTAATTAATCTGCCCGGCGGGGTCTATCACAGTGTGTGTGTGTGTGTGTGTGCGTGAAAGAGTGTGTGTGTGAGAGTGTGTGTGAGAAAGAGAAACAAAATGTCAAAGCAAATGCAGAAACTGCGAAACATGACGATCTCACAGAGGAGAGAGACGGAGGTGAATGACTCAAGGAGACTTGTTGCGTCCCACATGTGTCACTGTTTTTATGTATTATAAAATCATAACATGCTTTATTCAGCAGTTACCAGTGATGAGGGAGAGAGAAAACATGTATCACCCACACATGCTCATT
>JAJHUR010087843.1:5848-18214 GCA_027495735.1 Lutjanus campechanus | reverse complement strand
ATTGTAGTTGCACGTCACGGAGGAAAAAGTTCAGGAAAGTTTAATTGCACCTGCTTGTCACTCCGCCTGTCTTATCACCCGCCCCTCCCTCCCTACCTGCCTGCTCGCCTCGCATCGAAAATGAAGTATGCGATGTGTCAGTCGCTCCCCGTCTGACAAGCCCATAAAGCTGGGACAACTTAGGTCACCATCTACTCAGATAAATGAATGTTATCATGGCCGTAAGTCCAAAGCTAAGGTTTAAAAATCAGAATATGTCATTAAAGTCCCTATAAGTTCGATGTGGACCATTTCTGACTTTAGTATCGACTGGTAGTATAAAAAAAATGTCGATGCTGTCCAGCGGATCCAACGCAGAGGAGTGAAAACAACAGACTGCAACAATTTTAATTTTAACAGAATAATTTTCTAGATACTGTAGCAACTCAAAAGATCCACACATAAAGGTAAGTTCAAGCTTTCAGCCTAATGTCAGGCAATTACTGTATGTTACTCCAGTCTCGGGGATGGTAGTGGCCTTTAGAAAATCATGTGAGAGTCATCCTAGTCTGGGAGCTATTGCATTTAATCTGGGACTTTAACTTCTGTTACATAATAAAAGAAAAGTACAAACTTGCAGTTCAGAATCTGAAACAGACTCCAAAGTAACACGGCAAGCGACACAGAAACACTGGGATGACAAAACCAAACCCTACAGTTACAGACGGGGACCAAAGCAACATGACCTTATCAGATTTCACGCTAAGGAACGCGGTTCATAACCGTGAAGACTCTGGATTTTAAGAGGGCTTCGACTAACATGACCGACTTACCGTCAAATACCAAACATAAACATGATGTCTATTGAATTGAACAGGACTCCAGAACAATGTGACCTCAAACCTCAAATTAGGTAGGAGAGGATTAGGATCAGTTTTGACATGATGCCAAAACAGAAGCAGAACCTCCTTCAATCAGAAACATTGTAAAACTAATGTGGGAAAGTTAAACTGAGCCCTGCATGACACTTTATCTCAGTCTAATGGCACAGACACTACGGCTGGGTTGCACCAGCAAGGATTAATTTTTAAACCCAATTAAATTATGGTTCACCTTTAAATTTTGTTGAACCAAAACTTTAAACTCCAATTTAAAATGTGATCCAGCATCAACTTTAAACTCGAAACTGAGGAGGTTTGCCTTTGAAACTAAGTGCTAGAAAGTTCCTTGAAGAAAAGAACAGATTCAGCTCAGTTCAGTTTTGTGATATGTCAAAAACTTTCTTTCACTCCAGCTGATAATTTGGCCAACAAATTTTTCACAAAGGAGGCGAAATTAAAGCTTCTCTGCCGACTAACTAATTCTTAGCTTAACTTTTTAGCTAAGTAGCAAATAATATAGCATTTAGTTAACTTTTCAACTAGCTGGTGAACAAGATAATGTTTGGTTAACTTTTTTTTTAGCCTATATATATATATTGTTTTTACTAGCTATGAAACAGTATAACATTTTGTTTGTTTTATCTTTTTACTTTTTAGCTAGCTATGTTTTGTTAACTTTACAGCTACGTGGCAAAAAATGCAATGTTTTGTTAACTTTTTTTAAACATAAAATTTTTAAAAAATTAAAAAACTTTTTAGCTAGCGAGTAAACAATCAAATGCTTTGTAAACTTTTTGGCCTGTTAGCACACAATGCAACATTTGGTTAAGGAATACGGCGCAGTCAAAAGTTAACTGTTTGCCGCTCTCTTTCATACTTTCTAGGTCCAGACAAAACTCTTTTTTCCTTTTTTTCTTTAAATTTGGGTAAGCAAGCATCTCCGTATCAATTAAACTCTATTTAATGGATTTACTAAACAGAGATTAGGTTTAAATTGTCCAACAGAGTTCTGTTTAATCTTAAATCTGGATTTACACATTTTAAACCTAGTTTTAATCTTAGATTAAATGAATCTTTGCAGGTGCAACCGTCTTAAAGTTAGAAATATAGAAAAGTATGGCTTTCAGATTGCACAAGTCTTCACTTTAATACATATTTGTGTTTATAAAAGTATGTAAGTAACAGTGTGTTGATATAAACCAGACTCATATACTCACTGTGATCTGTGAGAGGAGACATATGGCCGGGTCAGTGGGGTTGTGGGCGGCAGTTCTGTCAAACTCTGTTGTGTTGTGACCTCTCACCTTTGACCTCTGGCTGGTATGGCGCACCTGCCTGCCATCACTGGACAACTGACGACTCACAGGCGTCCGAGACGAGCAGTCCTCCTCCGTGTCTGAGAAGCGGGCCTGAGACGACGCACAGACAAAATCACAGACACGCGAGACTAAAGTCATCAACTCGTCACTCAGAGCGTTCGTCATGGGGAGCGTAAGACAGAGACATACCATATGAGATATGAGATACACTCACTGAATCGCTCTCAGACTGGGAGGAGTTGCGGGGCTTGCAGTGCCCTTTGCTCTCTGATTGGCTGGTGAGGGTTGATCGGCGAGTTGACTGGAAACTGCTGCTGCTGAAACGGTCTCTGCCCGTAACGCACAGCAGCACCCCGAGGTAGGGAATATACTTGTTGAGCGCTGACCTGAGAGAGAGATAGAGAGAATTAATTATTGATAGTGAAGAGTGGGGCCCCGCTGACATCCCTGCCTACCGAGCTTTAGCCTTTTTTGGCCAATTTTACCTTTTAATTAGGATTGTATCAAAAGCAATAAAATTCTATAGACACATTAAAGCCAAGGACCACAGCGGCTCTGTGCTGCAGAGAGGAGAAAATAAAGAAAAGTCTCCACAGTCAGCTGGTTTATAGTTTTTCATTAAGGGGTTGTAACACAGCTACTGAGCCACTCAGATGCCATATAAGCTGCAGACGACTATGTAGCAGATGTGCAGCTTCTCAACAGTGTAATTACAAGTCAAGAAGTAGTTTATGTCTGTGAAATTTATTTGGTATTTATTATATTCAGAACTGAACTGCAGTGCAGAGTCTAAGACAAATTTCTCTACAGGGGTGTTAAAGGCTTAAAGGGAGTAATCATTGGTTTCTTGGTAAAAACAAAAATGATCTTACTCTTTAACAAAAAAGGTAAAAAGGTTTATCCCTTTCCTAATCCTGCCAGACACTTAAAACACCCATCTGAGCCAGAATAAGCACTTTTACTGGACAGACTTGGCATCCAATTTTGCTGCTGATGGCTGCAGCGGTCTCGCTCAATACTGGATCAATCTGAAAAACTGTGGACCCCAGCAGACACAAGAACATGGGAAAACAGAATCCATACTGAAGTACATCGTCTATGTTTGGGCTACAACAGCTACAGAGACTGTAACTGTGGGCTGCTGCCGTTTTCTGCTTTAAGTTTCTGAGACTCTTGATAGTGAGGATGACATGAATCGAGTTGAGGGACTGCGCAGTAATCTTCTGCCTCTCAGAAACACACTTCCAGCAAAGCCTTCTCCGTTTGTCGCTCTCTATCACCAACTGAGTGAAATAAACATGATGATTGCACAGCACATATCCTTCCCTGCTTTCCCACCGACACTCTGTCTCACAAAGCGAACCAAAGAATGTAAATATAGTTGGGGAATACTGCTGGGAAGGTTATTAACGCTGTTGTACGTGATCAGACATAACACAGCCTGATCACGCACAATACATCCATCTCGTGCTGTGATGGTGGCTGAAACCGGCACTGAGCTGTAAATCAAGTCTAGTCTACAGTGAGGCTGTTATAAACATTAATGTCAGGAATAAATCCATCATCAACAACCTGGACCCAACAAATTATGGTGAAAGAACAAGAAAAGTGCACCAACCAGCAGCATCTTTACAGCATCTGGACTGAAAACAGTGGTTCAGTTAAAGCAGTGATTCCCAAACTTTTTTTCTGCCAAGAAAGTAGTAGTAGTAGTTTGAAAGAAAATAGTTCCTACTGCTCTCAATAAGGTCTGTGAATTATCTTGGAGTAACCAGGTCATGATTTTTGAGAACAGGCGCTGGTTTTGAATATTTCAAATGCATCTTTTGGTGCTTTGAGCAATGCAAATCGAGCGCCATTTAGTCTCATTATACTGGAGAGAAGGCAGACATCTCTACAGCCGATCTCTCCAAAACTCTGCAGCTCACACCAAAAGAATCTAGATGGATGAACAGCGCTACAGGCCAGAGGGGAAAACATGCATTCTTGAACTGCCCCTTTGAGAAGGAGCGAGACATGATGCAGCTTGTATTAGACGAAGGAATTGAAACCTTCGAGAGCGGAGGGAGGAGGTGTGTGATTTTGCAAAAGTGCCCATTTGATTGCAGCAAAGCTCGCTGATTGTTCACTCTTCCACAAGTACCTGGAGTCTTTTTTCTATATACAGCTCGAGTGCAGTAAATATACAGCCCGTCGTAAACGAGGAACAACTTGAAAGCACTCTGCTGAGGTCAGTATAGGACGACAACCTGCAGTTTAGTGACTTTACTTGGGGAGAAAGCTACTCTGTATACTTTTAATTTTTAGAACTGTAAAAAGGTCTTGTTGGAGAACTACAGAACATGATAAAGTAGGCAAATACCAAGTACCATTCCAGTTTGTTTTCAAGTTGGTGGGATTAAGGATATTGTACTTTTATAAGTACTGCTTCATGACTTTTTTTCTGTCTGTATAACATTACAATTTAATTTTTACATTTTTACTCTTTATTTAGAAGAAAACCACTCTATTCTGACAGACTCCTCCTTGTCTGTGTTTGTGTTCCAGTGGGACGGGAAATTGTGGAAGTTGTAAGTCTAGAAATATATTTCTCTGATGTAAAATGTTGATCTTCTTGTTGTGTATCAAACTAAAAATAAAAGGTCCACTTGGGATCCAGCTCTTGTTGTACTCTGACTTGATGCTCTTTCTATCTAAATCTATTTATTCCGTCTATTTGCATGCACACGCTGCCTGCTTACAGCGATAGCGTGCATGTCTTTGTGTATTGCTTTCTTGGTGTATGAGTGTGCAAAATTGCTGTTGAAAATCATGTCATTAAATAATTAAAACATTGTGATTTTGTATTAGAACATCACACTGTTGAATGATGCCAAAGACACCACTTAGCAGCAACAATAAAAACTCAAAATAATATTTAATCCTTCTGATCAAACAAGACGTAACCTGGTAACGCCGAAGAAAAAACTGAGTGAGTTCTGCTAACGATGAGTGGGCAGAAAAAAAGAGCAATACCAAAAAAAATTCAATACACTCTCAGACCAAAATAAAATTCAATATTTACTCGGGGAGAAAGCTGATATTGCCATGGAAGCAGCACAGTATGTCAGAGCATGTCTGCCTGAGGGGAAACCAGGAACACATGAAAGTTTCAAATCTGCCTCCTGTTTTTGATTTCAAAGTCCAGCTCCAGTCATGTTTTAACCAACATAAAATGCTCTGCAAAAGTAATAAACTGCATATTTAATATCTTGTTAAAATGGTTTAACGGCTCTAAACCTTGACTCCATTTAGAATTCAAGGATTCATGAATATGCAAATAGTCCCTTATTTTCTTCTGTGGTTCTGACCATAACCATCATATTCGATTGTTAAACAACTGTGTGTTTTTATATTTTTATTGATTTGTTTGCAACTTCTTGATGTTGCTCTTTATTTGTTTTCATAATTCTGTGTAGTATAAAGTAGTAAAGTACACACCCGTCCCACAGCAACACCCAGTAAGCACCACCGCACTCACAAACAGCACAAGTGTTCATACATAACTAAAAGCATTAAAAAAGACTGGGTGTGTGTTATCAAGACGAAACCTCCTGAGATTATTCATTGTAAGCAACACAAGACTTTAGATATTTACAGCTGAAGAGATTTAATCTTTTGGATAACGGGATAACGAATTAATATTTTATTGAGTTATGATTGAATTATTTCTAAAATGTTGTTCGTCATGTATGCAAACTACAGGATCGTGTGTTTTGTATGCTCGAATAGTTATTGTGATGACAGTCATATCAGTTACTGTAAATCATACAAAGACGTGCAAACTTTAATTTAATTATTCCTACAATGTTGCTCTAAATAAAAATCATAATACATTTAAACATATAACGTATGTAAAAATTGCTACAAATTGGAAACCAAAGCAGCTAGTCTGTCCTCACCACAAAAATGAGCAACAGCTTGTTCTGACTCATACATGGTAACTATGAAACGAGAAGTATAAACAGCGAGAAAGTCTGCATAAGGAGGAGGCGGGATGGATGGATCGGTCAAACTAATGCAGGACTTTGAAGTTGAAAAGTTAGACTAGTCAAGGAAAGTTAATGTGGAGTTTTTAAAGTTTTGAGTTACTTAAGTTTGGTTATGTGTGTGACTCCCATCATGTACTTATTTTTACTGAGACCACAATCTTTTTCTAAACCTACTCAAGTAGTTTTCAAGTCAACTCGAGTCAAATTTTATCTATGTAGCCCAATATTGCGTGTGACATCTCCTGTCCTGTAAACCCTCAAAATAAAACCCAAAAATGTCTTTTAACAGGGAAAGAGACACATGGAGAGGTGCCTCTGCCTGCACAGTACTGCAAAATCACATTAAATGCAGAATTTAATGACAAAGCTTTATTGCCTAAACCTACCCAAATAGTTTTTATAGCTGAACCTCCCCAAACTGCAGCCGTTTTAGAACATAAACCACGTGCGTACGTTACATAACATAAGGTCCTGTAAGCCCGTCGCTGCTGGTAGTGACCAGTATTCTCCAGTAATATATGTTGTTTTAAGTGTGGATGGCAACTGACCTGTTCTTTTGTGTAGTTATGCAGTGTGTGTACCATGTTTGCAACTATGATTTGCAAAACTAGAGACTGCAGCTGCAGGTTAATGGTCTGAAATGATTGGATTAGAACGGTGCATGTGACCCATGACCATGTTTGTACGTTTTTTTTCGAATGCCCATCCCCAACAAGAAGCTACTCTATCTCTGGTCATGATGGTGTTTTCGGGTTGGGGCGAGGAAGGACAACAAGAGTCTCTGCATGATCTGCAACATTTGTTCAGTTTGCTGTCACATCTTTCTAAATGGTATTCATGAAAACAAATTGCTGAATGGAATCCTGTAGCTTTCTTGTTGCATATATAGCGTATACGTGCACATTACGTCGACTGCACCACGGCTAACATTGTAAACCTCTATTGCTTTGGCAATATTGCACTTCATTATTGTCACACAAATAAAGCAAACTTGAATTTGAGACAGAGACAGAGAAAGAGCATGGTTGGATCTCCAATAACAGCATGGGTAAATGGTAAATTCAGCATGTTCTTTCCACACCATTAATTTAATCTGCTGTCATGAAACTCAACACTTGAGTGTGCGTCTTACCTGTATTTGGGATGTGTTATGGCATATATGATGGGGTTGTAGATAGCAGATGCTTTGGCGATCACAGCAGGAACAGAGTTCATATACGGAGTCAACAGGTCAGCGTACCTGAGAGAGGCAGGAGAGCAGTGACAGATGTGGGCAAGAAGAAGAAAAATGAGAGAAGGAAATGAGACACATTCATGTGACAAGGGCAGCGGTGGGTGTGTACCCTCATACGGGATTAATGTAGAGACTCAGGGGTGAGATCTCAAATGAGATGTATGAGCATGTGAACTGAAAACTGTATTTTTTCTGACTTTACGCTGCATCCAATCAATAAACTGCCTTTCGCTCCATCAATAACAGCTCATTGGTTAACACTTAGGACTGTCTGATGTAATCAGAAAATTTAAAAGGAAAAACATCACATTAAAGAGTCAATGATATCATGTCAGTTACTTTTAGAAACCTTTGGTTTTATTTGTGTCTCTCTCAGTATGTTATAATGGATATGAATGAGATTAAAACTGTGGCGATCGCAACAATAAAAAAAAAAGTTGGATAATCTACAAACATGGCTGTGGAACTGCTATCCATCAGATAGTGTACCCTTATGAAAACACTTTGAAAAGATGAGCTGCTGTTGGATTTTCTGAATTTATACCTGCGCAAATAAACAATTTTTTGGCCAAATGGGAGCAGCAGAAACGAGGTGTGAACACCGACATATTATCACCTTATGCAGGATTCAGGCTGCACAATAGTTTGTCAGATTAAGGGATTATAGAGCTATTAATTCTTGCTCTGACTTGAATGAGAGACATGACAAACTACACTTTGGTCTCCATCTAATCATATTTTCAGTCTTTAACAACATAGATCGGGATGAAAGTGCTGTAGACCAACTTTTGGAAACAAGAATGTCATAAACAAACAATGGTGATGTGCGTGATAACAGCTGTACACCTATCAAAACCGAATGCAGTTATTTGCAAATCCTTTTTGACCTATAATATTTAATGCTCGATATATAAAACTTTATTGTTTTCTTTGTAAATACACACTCATTCTGAATTTAAAACTTGCAACAACAACAAAAGATTAGGAAAGTTGTGTAATGCTCAAAAAACACCTGTTTGGAACATTTCACAGGTAAACAGGTTAAGTGGTAACAGGTGACAGTGTCGTATTTGGGTATAAAAGGGGCATGGATGGGGCAAGGTTTACGACTTTGTGAGAAACTGCGTTGGCAAATGGTCCAACAGTTGATGAACATTTCTCAATCCACACTTGTAAGGAATTTAAGATTTCACCATCTACAGTCCTTAATATCATTAAAAGATTCTGAGAATCTGGATAAAAATCCGCAGGGGCAAGCAAACACTGAATTCCCCTGACCTTCGATCTCTCAGGCAGCGCTGCATTAAAATCCAAATATAAAAACAATAGCTACAGATTATCTGGACAATAAGTCATGCATCCACTTCACTGGAAAGCTGCAGTGAACTGTAATGTTTTAAGCCCTGATTTAAATGAAACGAAGGAAGTTTATTCCAGAGGTGGGGAGCATAGTAACTAACAGCTGCTTCACTTTGCTTGGCTTTGATCCTGGGAACGCTGAGTAAACCTGCTCCAGATGATCTGAGGGGTCTGGATGCTTCATAGCGTACAAGTAAATCACAGAAGTATTGAGGCCAAGTGCTTTATATACAAGTAGCAAGATTTTAAATTTTATCTTTTGACACACAGGAAGCCAGTGCAGTGATTTAAGCACTGGTGTAATGTGCTCCACTTTCTTGTCGTTGGTGAGGACTTCTGGGCGAGCTGCAGCTGTCTGATAAGAGTCCACATTTGAAATTGTTTTTGGAAATCATGGAAGTTGTGTCCTCCCTTGTGTCCCTGCTTATTTCAGCAAGACAGTGCCAAGACACATTCTGCACGTGTTACAACATTGTGGCTTCGTACTAAAATATTAAGAGAGTTCAGGCACTAGACTGACCTGCCTGCAGATTATGAAGAGTAAAAGACGACAGTAGAGACTCCGGACAGTCGAGCACCTGAAGTCGTATATCAAGTAAAAATATGAAAGAAGTTCATTTTCAAAACTTTTGGTAAACAGTGGTAAACATGCTCCTGTCACAACTTTTTGGGAACTTGTTGCAGGCATCAAATTCAGAATGAGTGTATATTTACAAAAGAAACAATAAAGTTCATCAGTTTGAACATTAAATATCTTGTTTTTCTGCTGTATTCAGTTTAACATAGGTCGGAAAGTTTTCTTTTATATAATGTCCCAACTTTTGTGGGATTGGGGTTTTACTAGAACTGCTTTATTATTATGAGCCATATCCCCTCAGAATATAGTGTTTTGCTTGTTTTCAGTTCTTATGGAGATGTTTTGACTCCACTAGACTGAAAAATGTCTCTTTTTAACAGTCCAAGTGCACACACATACACACCTACCCAGCGAACGCGGTGAGGGCGGCGCAGGAGTAAGGGGCCCAGGAGACAACAAACAGCAGGATGACGATGAGTGCGATCTTGGCCATCTTCCACTCACTCTTCATCTTATGGAACCTCTTTGCCGATTCTCTGGTTCCCTCGCAATTGCTGATCTTTGTTATGGCTCTGTCACACACACACATACACATAGTTATGACAGCTCTTCTCTTTTTCTTTCAATGTAATTTGCATTTGGATAAAATTTGCCATTTGAAGATCCTCCTCAAGAAGGCTTTTATTGTATTTTTCTTTACATTTTGATGGCTAAGCTAATTGACTTAGACATATATTGTCACACACACACAATTTCCTCGTCGCCTACATTCCCAGTGCCGCCCACACAGGCGGTATTAGCGTTCAGGTTGAGCGAGACATCAGTGAAAATCGATAGAACAACCCAGACACATCGTTAATCAACATGACATCAGTATCAACGCATGCACATCGCCGTGTCAGACGACCATGTGTTTATTGACGTACGTGGGAGTGTGTACTGCAAGAGTAAGCAAGATAGGAGCATGACTAAAAGTAAACAGTGTGTTTGTGTGTGTGTGTTTGCATGTACCAACCGCGTCGTGTGTCGGATGGCTCTGAAGATGCAGCAGTAGCTGAAGATGATGATGAAGAGAGGGATGAAGAAGACGAAGGTAAAGAGCAGCATGGTGTAGGAGCGGACAGAGGGGGTGAACGTCATGTAGTCCCACGAACAAGACGTCATCAGACCCTCGGGGACGTAGGCACCTGTGGGAGAACACACGCACACTTAAGAGGTTTGGTGCTTCCCACACCATGACGTCTCACAATTCCTATTTTTCCGTCAGTGTCTGTATCCTACATTCTCCTGCTTCTTCCCTATCTGAAAGACCTTGAAACACTTGAATGCATAATAGGAATACATCCATCCCACTGTCCTCCAGGTATGTATGCTTGATAACGATAGTGTGTAGGCAGAGTTGAATTTCACATTCTACCTCATTTGACATTCCAGTTGTCACGCTTTATCATTTTGGTAAATTGCAAAATTCCAAATACCATAAAGCTACAGGTTGTGTTGTTTTCATCACCTTTCTGCTTATCTGATTTGGATCTGAGTATGTACTTATACATTTCCCTGGCTGCTCGTCTGAGGTTTCATCAATTGACGCACAACTTGACTAAATTATTTAAGGGAATGGTCCAAAATTTGGGGAAAATCCTTATTTGGTTTCTTGCCACGAGTTACTGCACATTTAAACATGCCATTTCTCAAGGGACAAATTTGTAAGGTTTTTACTGTGCTAACTCACAAAATGGTCATGATATAGATTGAAATACTTACTTCTCCTTTTAATGTGACATATTTTAAAACAAGAACCTTGTGAAAAGTGTATTAAATACGTAAAACCACTTAAAAGCTGTGTACATGATATAACGTAAGTGCTGAAAGACTGAAGCTAAAGCTTATGACAGAAATATGACAGAGGACAGACTCATTAACGTGGGAAAGGAAATGCAGGGGCTAAATTGGTGCCGCGGAATTTGAGACGGTCACCCAGCCAGACCAACCGGACCACAGCCGCTCCAGGAAGAGAGCCGGGATAAAACCTAAGCTAACCTGAGACAGCGAGCAAGAGAGAAATGCATCATTGTTGGACCGCTTTGATTCTACACCAGCCCTCCTCCTTTCACCCCCCACATAACAAATGCAGATGCAGTGGTATCTAACAAGTTTGGCTGGAGGTAAAGTTACTGCAGCTAGAAAGCTAGTGTTAGTTAGCTGGGCATGCTAACATTCGCAGTGTACGTTAGTGCAGATAAAGACTAAGTTCAATACATTCTTCCCATGTGTGCTCTTGTGTTTCACATTTTTGAAAGACTACAAAAAACACACCACCGTCGAGACTCATAAGACAGTGAGTATCGCTCTTCTTAGAGCCCCTGCACACCACTTCAACATGTAGAGAAACGCGAAGCTTGACAGGCCTGCAGCTCCCTAGTTACTCCCTAGTTCCTCTATGATTGGAGAGTTGCTGTTCGCAGGAGGGGCTTAGCAAAAGGTCAGTTGCACATATTTTTTTCACCACTTCCCTTCAGGGAGCCTGAGATTGCTACTGACTGATGGGAATTCTTTCATAGATTCTGTCTTGAACTTGAAACGTTTTGTCCAGCTGGTGGTACCAGATGAAAACTACTGGAATCACCAAAGTCATAAAGATTCTTCCCACTGGGACTACGAGTGTCTCTACAAAATTTCATGACAATGTCACTCTGTGTTGGACTGTCAGACCAACTAACTGACATAGCCATAGTAGACCCATGCATTACAAGTATAAGTACCTATAGCAGATTATTTGAATAAAACTGTATTATACAAATGTATGCAATATTCTCTCATATATAACACCACCTGTCAAGCTCGGGCTTTAATATATGACTATGGGACCTGACTGGCCCACGTGCATAATCCATCAGATGGAGCAGTTGGAGCTCTCTCCGGTTGTTTCTGCTGTGAAAACTGGCACGTACTGTTTGGTATGCACACCACAGGCTTCTTCTATATT
>JAJHUR010087841.1:1409-25799 GCA_027495735.1 Lutjanus campechanus | reverse complement strand
AGAGATAAAGAGTGTAAATGTGGGTGTGCAGAGGGAGATAACAACACTTTTGAGTAAAGTGAAAGTGTGTGTTGGTGTGTGTGTGTATGTGCAGGGTGACAGAACAACCAGGGCATGATATACCTGCTTTTAACTCAGTGCACGCGTTCATACGCACCGTGCCTGCCTCGTGTATCCTGCATCCATTTGGAGTAATATTTGTGCGCTTCCTCAGAAATTGTCACACATTTTCATCCCCAATTTTTTTCTTTTAAAAGCTAGACAGTAGCACTTGTCAGCATCCTCTCCTTCCTTCATTATCAGGTGAAGTTAAAATCTCTTGGCCCAGCTCCTGCGTGGCGTCATATTGAAAATGTTTCTTCTGCTCCCTCTTCTTCTTCCTGTGCCTGCCACCCGCAGACAGAACCCCCACACACGGAAAGAAAATGTCATTGTGACTAATAGTATTCAAATTTGGAACCAATTAATCCGCCACCACAGTCTCCAGCAACTTCCTCTCACAACGCCGCTCCATGCTAATTCACTCTTTCCTTCATCCTCACAGGACAATGTGTCTCAGTTGTGGTAAAATCAGGGCGTTGTTACTGTCAAAGATCTGTATATAGACGCCATATTTGCCTCGTAACTTATCGATGGATTTGGCATCCCTGGAGCTCACCATCTGAGATACTTCAAGGTCAGGGACTTCGTATGGAGGCGATACCCTGGCTTTCCATCCATCCCTCCTGCATCTCCTACAGACTCTCTTAGAGTCTAACCTGTGTCTTTAAGAACATTTTGCAATAACCTTTTTGTGCTGCAGTCCCCTACAACTGTCATATTAAGAATAATCTAGTATCAGGACATAGGTGAGGACACAGACGACCTAACTTGGGAGGTTACTCTGGATCCAGTCCACCATTCTTCTATTTGCACTAGGCACTGGCTGATGCAATGTAAAAATGTCCATAGGGCACACTGGACCTGGAGTAGATCAGCTACAACTAACCTAGAATCATAGGGACCCTGTCGATGTAATTTATGTGTTTTGGGTCTGTCCTCTCTTATCTGCACTCTGGAAATCTGTATTTGGTACACTCTCTCAGGTGGCACCTCCTGTGCCTTCATTCCAGCACAACTTCTTTGTTTTTTTAAACTTTACTGGCCAGACGGTTGATTTTACTGAAGTGGAAAAGTGCCTCTCCACCTGCACACTCAGAATGACAGCAGATGTTCTTTTCTTCATCGAGGTGGAAAAAATGAAACATATCTTAAATGGGACCATTTCTAAATTTGACTCTGCCTGGCAACCTCTAATTAAGCAGAATACTGTATAGAGCCAGTGTTTTGTTTTGTCCATCCTTGGCTACAGTAGAAACATGGAAGTTCAGGTATCTGTACATATTATTTAGTATTTATTTTTCTGACAATTTTTTTAACTTTAACTCCCCATGTTTTAAGAGAAATATCTGTACATTCTCTTCAAAACAGGCTTGTTATTTTAGTTTTAATGCATTTGAGGGGAATTATTGATTATTTTTATTTTGCATAAACACGTGCCACCTTCCCAAATTAAGACTGATTTCAGTGTAAATGGATGGGACAGAAACACGTAGAAAAGACGATTCCTTGGTGGTTCCATTGGTTCCATATCACACACGACAGAGGCGACAGGACACAACAACACGACAACGACTTAAAAGACATAACAAGATGAAAACGACATACAAGATGCATGAAGACGAAAACGACGTAAAAGACATAACAAGATGAAAAATGACATAAAAGACAAAAGAAAATGAAAACAAGGTGAAAAAATGTAACAAGACAAAACAGACAGAGAGGGAGACAGCAGAGAAAAGGTGAGCTTCAGTTAGATTTTCACAGAAACAGACAGTAGAAACGTTCTGCTAAGTGTGACTCTTTACTTTCATACTTTGAGTACATTTCAGAACCTGTACTTTTCAAGTATCTGTATTTCTACTGGAGAACAGAATGTGTGGGCCTTTGCCATCTCTGGATGGCAGCTAAAAAAAAAAAAAAACTGTCTAATTTTCATTTTTCTCACCACTTTTCAACACAAAATGATGTCCAAACCAGATGAATGAAATGAGCCTGGTACATTTGGAGCTCCTTGTGACTTCGGGGAAGTTGTTTGTTTTGCCAAGTTTGTAATCCAGGATTGTCCCCCACCCCCTGCTGCACAGCTGAAGGTCTACATGGCTCTTAAAACCCCAGTCTGTTCAGAGGAAAAGTTGCCGTTGATTAGTTTTCTCTTGCTAATACATACATCCTTAATAAAGGAATCTGTGCTGTGATTTTGTCCTTTTGTTTGTTCCCACAGATATTTATTGACTTCAGCGGATGAAACATGTGACTGGTTTTAGTTTCAGGTTTAGTTGGGTGCAGTCACACAGAGGTCAGTGTCAGGGTTACTGCAGGCCAGAGACATGTGCTGGACTCCTCACTACTCTGTTTACTTTCCGACCAAAACACTGATTACACACACACGCACACACACACTCACACACATACACACAGACCAGCACGTTGTCCATGCTATCACCGTCAGCACTTCCCCCCGGTCGTACACTGGTCCTCAAACCCCTGCCAACACACCTCGGCACAAACACACACATACACACACATGCACGCTTTAGGGAAACACACACGCAGCGGCACTCGACTATCAACAGGAAACATCTTTTGCAGAACAGGAAGTGCTGCTCTCTAATTGGTCGTGCGTGATTCAGTGAGAACCGAGTCTCAGCCAATCAGGGAGCTCTTATTTTAGGGGGAGGTATAAAAGCAGAGAGGGCTGATCTGCTGATGGTCAGACTGAGGGTGACATTCTGTGTGTGTGCATGAGTGTGTGTGTGTGTTCACAAATGACTCACAATTTCCATTTTGTCTTTTTATTAACACTGAATCCTTTTTTGAATCGAACGTCACGCAGTCTAAAGAATGTGATGTTTTCTGTCTCTGCTGGTGTCACAGCTCTAACGTGCTGTAACATGAAGGCCTCTAACACGAGCCAGCTCCACACCGCTCATGATCAAACCCCACACTCACTCATGCTGACTGTAGCTTTGATCTTCAGTAGCTCTGAAAAGTATTTTGGATTAAATTTAAGATTAGTTAATGGGGCAGATGTAAATGATTGTAAATGTATTTGACTTGTTCCAGGCCTGCTGGTCTCCGGCTGAGCCTGACCTCTGACTGCTGTGGTCACCTGAAGGTTAGAGAAGCAGACTTTGTGATCGGACGCTTGCAAATTTACATTTATAACAGGGAGGGAGTGGAAATGGTTCTCGTGCATGCACGGTTCCACAATACTTCAGATTTATTTGAATAAAACAGAACCAGGCATATCTGATGAGAAGAATACATATGCATGTTTCTGTCTTTGTGTGTACATATTGTATAGTTTTATGGATCTGAGCAGTCTGATGTAGAGAAAAATCTTAATGAAAAACTGTTTGAGCAAACTCCTGTTAGCTTCACCATGACAACAAGCCTCAGAGGAATCACTGTGCTCAGCCATGAAACACTTCCAGTACATTCCTCCACAGGTGGGAAGTAACTAAGTACAAATACTTACTGTAGAATTTTCAGGTATCAGTACTTTACTTGAGTATTTATTTTTATGACCTTACTCTACATTCAAACAAGAATATCCGCACTTTCTACTCCATTTACATTTACACAAATTATTAATTTTATTTGCATCATTGTGTGTTGCCTTCCCGACAGCAAGACTGATTCACCCAAAATGGTGTAAAAGATGTAACAAGGTAAAAATGACATAACACATAACAAGACAACAACAAAGCAACAATATGTAAAAAGATTTTTTTTTAAAACGATGAACAAGTCAAAAGAGATGCAAAAGATGTATCAAGACATTAAAGATTTAACAAGACGAAAAAATGAAAAACCCATAAAAGATGCAACAAGGCAAAAAAGATGTAAAAGACGAGACAAAAACAACAAAAGATGTAACAAGATGACAATGACATAAAAGATGAAACAGTCATCAGTAAAATGTCCCTCAGAGGGTGACTTTTATACTTTGAGTACATTTCACAGCCTGTACTTTTACACTTTTACTACAGTAAATAAATTCAAACAGTACTGCTACTTTTTTTTACCAGTCTCTTTTTTTACACAAGTATCTGCACTTCTACTTGAGCACAGAATGTGCAGACTTTCGCCACCTCCACATTCTTCCTTCCATTTATCTTTATCTCTCAAGAGGCACACAGTTGAGGTTATTGATCTTGAGTGAAATGAGTGTTCATTCAAAGGACTGAAAAACAAAAACTAAAGTAGTAGTAAAGTAGTAGAGTCTTCTCAGTCTTCGTAGTAATTTAACACACTGTAAACAGATTTCATTGGGGGCTTTTTACAGAAGAAATAGTCCTTACTGACTGTTGACTGTGTGTTCTACGTTTTTTTTCAGAGACTTTGTTTGAGATAAAAAAACTTTGCTGATGAATTTCAAAAATTACAGTAAACAGAATCTTTTTTTAGCTACATTGTATCAAGGTGGAGGCAGAAATCTACGCAGCTATCATAGACTCCACTAGATGTAAGTGAGAAAATACCTTTGGTTTTTTTGAGTGAAGTGATAACCTCATGCTGTAATCTTTTTGAGAATGTAGTATGATGAATAATGTGTATTATGAACAAAATCATTGTAGAAACATTGTAGTTGTTTGTTTTGATAACTTTTTATGAACCGTGTTGACATTCTGTGTAAAACCAGGAAGCAGAGTGACGTTCTAACGCTGCAGTCAGGGAGCAGAGGTCAGCATGTTCCAATGGTGAGGTCACATATATTTATATCTCCTGAGTTACAATCATCCCGTTACATCCATACTGAATCACCCACACCAATGAACACATTACATAAACCACAATATACAACTGAAGGAATCAATAAATGGATACAAACAAAAGCAAACTATAAACAGGTACACACATACAGTATAATGTCTACATATAAGGTAAACTTCAACTATATTGTCACATGTGTGACTGGCTAAAGTCTCTCAAGGGCTGCGAGTGATCATCTACTGCTTCAGTTTGAAATCTTGTTTCAGCTCAGGACACATATGTGAGGGTCACGTTAATGCTGACGGGACAGTCTGGTGGCACTGCAGTAGGTGCTTCACCATCTGTTGCCTGGTGGGGATCTGTACTCTGCTGACTGACCTCTCCTTGTTTCCACTCATTTCAAGGAAAATCCAACCCGATACAGAAATAACAGATCTTCTCATGGTGGCCCGGCGACACACTTTTTAAAAAATGACAAACCATCACCTCCTCAAGTAACAATAAGCCTTATCAATAAAATCTGCGTTCATTCGTGCACAAATGAATGTTCCTGACCATTTTTACTGCCATTTCTATTTATCTTGATGCTTTATTGAAAACATATACACACGTTAAAACTTAAGAGATGAGAAATAAATTCATTTAGGCTCATCATTTTTATTTCCTCTTAACATGAGACATTTTAGCAAACTTCATAATGAGGCAAAATAAGTGCATTCAGATGGAATTAACAGGCTCACTCATCAATAAAACACTAGACACATTTTAAATGCTTTATAAAAGTACCTATGGAATTTCTTCCATCGACTGATCGTATGACTGGTATAGAAGCTTCAGTATTACAGAGACTGTTTCATAGTCAGTTAAAAAGTCCTTATAGCAGCTAAACAGTTTTCTGAGGCTTCAGTTATTTGATAAAAATGACTTCAAAGTGCAGCAGTGCGTTGGTGAACTTTACTGGGAAGCTTCTGTAAATCTCATCTGTCCTGCTGTCATAGAGAAACTATGCAGCACATATGTCGTTTGGATGTAATCTATGAGTGTATGCAGCAGATATTAACAGAACTGCTCTCTATCAGCCTGCATGACACATCTCAGTGTGAGCTGATGAACCACTGCTATACTGTGAGTTATACACATACACACACTGACCTCTTACAGACCTCATCTCTTTACATTCCTCATCATCCCCCTTCAGATGAATGTTTCATCAAACCAGCAGCTGTAGTTCCACTGCAGTGTTGTGGCGTTATCCGTCATGTCCGTGTGTCTTCACTGACTCAGCTGACTGAAAACATCCCTGGGTGAGATAAATACGCTGCTCTGATGACAGGTACAACCTGAGGTGAAAAGGCCACTGCTGTGTATAATAATGTCATACAAGCCTGACTGGGGGATTACAGTGTGTATTAGATTTATATCCTAAATCTAACTCCATCTGGAGAGCCGCATCACTTAGCGCTGTGACATGAGGAGCCTGTTCTCATTGCAGAAGAGATCAAAAATAATGAAAACGAGCTCTTACAGGAAAGATTTTCACTGGAAATCAGGGGGGATGTCAGTCAGCAATTCAGATTAACTTCTGTGGAGAGGCTACGTCCTTCCCTTTCCAGTCAACCATCATGGCACCTTATTTTGATCCTGCAATAAAATATATATGACAGTTCACAGCTTCAGGCAAATACTACTTTCATCCTGTTTGAATTGTGCCATGACTTACACATACGATGCTCTATTACTTTGCCCGTTATATGGGATGACATATCACACAGGATATTCAAGGTCTACACACACAAACCCTTAAAAAAAAAAAGTTGTCAACCTTTGTCGACAAAATTCACAGATTTTTCAACACTCACAAAATATTTGGATGTAATGTATGTATGTTAACTAGAATATATCAAAAGCAAGAACAGATCTCAGTTTCAGACACACAAAAAAACTTTTGTTCTACAGTAGGTTCATTCACTCTTTTCACTTGAATGTTGGTTGGTTGCATCAAAAAAAATCAACCTTTGTTTTTTTTTTTTGTGGTTTTTTTTTTTCACTTCATATTACATGTATGACATCACTGTCACCAGTGTAGCTAATGTTAGCTGGGAGTGTCCCCTGTCCCCCGGCCGAAACACTGTCCAAGAGTCCCGGGGGCTGGAGCGCTCTCTGTGGAGGCGCAGGGACTGCAGCACAAGCAGCCCTGCTCTGTGTGCGGGGTCGCCGTGCTCTCTAACCTGTGGATCTGCAGCTGAGCATCAATGTTTTCATGCTACATAACATCTTCTTCTTCTGCTGCTGTATTCTTACAGTTCCCTTCTTCTTTGAGTGACAAATTTTAGTCAGATGATCTGTCACAGCGTCTGTCTATTGCAGTGAAAACAGCAATTGACCGAAAGTCTTGTTACCAAACATTCCTACTGGGCAGCTGAAGGGGCTCTTAATTACTGGAAATGTGATGGTGCAGAGACAGACGGGAAGCCTTCATGACTACAGCTAGAAGTCATAGAAATTTTCACTTCCTGTTTTTTTGTTTTTCAGTTCCACCTCAGCAGAGAGGTCGACTCAACAACCCCAGTGTCCCCCTACATGCTCCCATATGTCAAAATCACTTATTCAGGCTTGGCCAGTTTGATGGGGTGTTTTTGTATATCGATGGCCAATTTGCATCTTTTATTCAATTAAGTACAAAGTTTAATCTTTCAGTATCTTCAAGTCAGATACTACTTTAAGGAAAAGTGTCCACTTTCTGAGTCCACCCCCTCCACCCGTCCTTCTCTTGAAAGTCTCTTGCTCCCTCCAGATTCCAAACAGCTGGTATCAGAATTTGTGAACTACTTTACTGTTTTTGTTTCTTCAGATTGCATCAGGCAGGCATGAGCCAGTTACTTAACTCAGAGATATCAGCAGAGTTCTGGGAAGAAGCAACGTCACAGATTCATTGATATAAACTAACGCTGCAGGTTAATCCAATACAAGGTGATGCAGAGACTGTGTTACTGTAAAACAAAACTGAATCACATCTTCCCATCAGTGTCTCCTGAATGTGCCATTCTGCCAAAGGATCACTTGCAGATCTTTTCTGCTTTTGCCAGATGCATTATTTGACTTTTGGACTGCAACTTTTGAGTGATTCTCAAAAACCTGTTCCAGAGACATTCAGCCCAACCATGACTTTGCCATCTTTGGATGCTCTACAGTCTTCAGACCTACCATACAATATACAGATTGCTCTGCATCTCAGAATGGCGGTTGCTAAAAAACATATTCTCCTGAACTGGAGGTCCACCGCTCCACCCTGCTTCACACATTGGCTCAGGCAGATGTTGTCCATCACACAAATGGAAAGATTGCGCTTGTACAAATCAAATACACAGAACAGAGCTGACAGGATTTGGGAATGTTTCTTGGCACAGTGTCACATCACTAAACATCCATATTTGAACACAACAGCCAAACAAACACACCCCGCCCTCCAGTGCTCCTTCAGAAGCTCCTCCACTCAAACTTGTGAACATGCATTGCCAAGGAAACGACCGTAACAACAGATGAAATTGTGACAGGATTAATTAATTGATTCATCATTTTGAGTCTTTTTTTTTTTTTTTTTTTGAAAAGAGTCCAAATTCTGTGATTTCAGCTTCTTCAATGTGAATATTTTCTGGTTTCTTTACTCCTCTCTGACAGTAAACTGAATATCTTTGAGTTCTGGACAAAACAATACATTTGAGGACGTCATCTTGAGCTTTGGTCAACATTTTTCACCATTTTCTGACATTTTATGAACCAAACAACTAATCAATTAATTAAGAAAATAATTGACTGATTAATCTCTGATAAAAATAATCATTGGTTGCAGCCCTTAAAAACACTATATTAAACAATGTCACCATATTTTATATTGAGCTAATCCAAAAGTAACGGAAAATAATCAAGTCACTACTTTCATATTATATATACAGTAGGTGTGCTAATGTCATAAACAAAAGGGCAAATCGTTTTTGTCTCAGGAGAATAAAGTAAATGGTTCAGCTCTTGAGGAAACTGTAGATGAGCTGTTAAACCGTTACAGGCAACCGGTGAGTTAGAAGGGATGTAGGAAAAGCATGTCTGTATTTCCATCGACTTTTTATATGTAAAACAGGCCCTAAAGTTGCTGCTGTTCTTTTTATAGGCTGTTTTAGTCTATTTGTACCCTCAGAAAGTTCTGCGCTGGACTTCATGCTGTTCCACAGAGATGTGTGATACAGACCCTATCTCTGGACCATGCCATATATTTTATATTAGCCTCATGTGAGTGATGTTTTCTGCAGACATCATTTTCTTCACATGTATATGCATGTGTCTGTCTCCTCGCTTTCGGCTGTGCACGCATACGTTCATGTGTGTGGTCGTGTAATGTTGGCCTGCCTGATGTAATCCAACAAACACAATGAGAGCTGATGGGATGGGATGGAATCCAGCCATGCCTGGCTCGCTTTCAGGAGTGTTAAAAGCTGCAGGCGTCACAGTGGAGCGTCACTCCACGCACGTCTCTCATCAGCCAGCCCAACTGTGATTACTCGTCTGCTGCCAGCCGCTGATGCTCCCAAATCACTGCAGGTCCCAGGCAAACACAATTATAGAAGGGGGAAATCCAGAAACTTTGGTGCCAGCTGTATGTGTGTCAGAGTGTGTGTAAACTGCATGTGTGAGAGTGTGTGAGGTAATTTTATTGCAGAGTTTCAGTGCCAGCCTGCTTCCACTCTAGAAAAAGCACCTCTGGATGCTGCCAGGAGTACCAGGGATGGATTAACAGAGTTACACGGAGTTGTGAGGCATGTGGAATGAACAAAACACACACACACACACATACCACTGCAGAGAGAGAGAGAGAGAGAGAGAGAGAGAGAGAGAGAGAGAGAGAGAGAGAGAGAGAGAGAGAGAGAGAGAGAGAGAGAGAGAGAGGGCTCACTCTCTGTTCCCCACAGTATCAAGCAGGTTGCCAAGTAGACAAGAAGTCAAACAATGCTAGAAGGACAACAATCACAATGTGTGTGAGTTTTCATCTGCATGTGAGTCAGGGCTGTTTCTAGCTTTTTGGGGCTCCTATTTTGTAAAACTATGGTGGGGGAATCCCATATTCTCTACGGTGGTCTGGGGCATGCTTTTAAAATGTAAATGCATCAACCCTGTGCACTTTACTGTAAGAGGAAAGGAGGCCGTGGAAAAAACTAATTTTTTCTCAAATTCAAATCAAACATTTCAAGTTGACCCCATTAATTTTGCATGTTTCTACAGGAGCCCAGAATGGACAAACCAAACACTTCTTACCACTTGGAAGAAAAGACTGACATGTGGTATTAGTGCAATTCTTTCATTTGTCTGTTAATTTAGTGCAGTGATGCTAAGCGTAGCATTATCTGTGGATCTCACCTCGCTGCCCAGCAGGCAGTTTTACAGTCTGAGCAAGCTAGCAGCTGGATGTTAGCTGTAGTCATAGATTACACAATGCTGCAAATGAATTCCTGTAGCTTGACCCTTTTTTCCCCCAACACAGGTAGCTACAGTATACTGTTACCTTCAGGGCGTGTCTATCAAGTAAATTTAAATACAGCATATTCCATACAACAACAAAGCTAACACAGCTCATGCTACATTATAAATTTCCATAAAAAGCAACACGCAAAAAAAAGTTACCCCATCTAAGCTACTATTCTGGTGATTTAGTTGGCTTCAAATGAGTTCACAGTTTCTCATGACTGTCCCTCAATATTACAACATTATTGTCCAACATTGTCCAATACTGTGGTTGTAGCTACATTAGCTGTTCATCAATTTCGTGCACTTTAAGAGGAAAAGATGCCAGACGTGTGGAAAACGCATTTTTTTCCCCTCAAATTCAAATCAAACATTTCAAGTTGACCCCTTGCAATTTAACCTACAGAAAATGCTAATAAAAAGGAAACTCTGCGGCACTCAAGAAACTTACAGGATTTACAAAATCTGCATTTTAACATCCATCATTTGTGCATAAAGGAGACACACGATAACCCAAATAAGTCAGCAGTACCAGTATCAGTTGGCACAATTTTTGGAGTTCTTCTTGAGTTCTTTCTTGAGTTGAGTTAAATTAAAGTTATTGATTAAGCCAACTCAGATATTTTCAGTAAATGCAACTTTCATTCTCCCCATTCACATTAACAGAACTGGATAATTTTAAGTATTTTATCTTCAGTAATTTATCATTTTCTTTTTTCTAATTTTAAAAAACTTTGACTTAATAAAACTCAAAGTCATTTACTTCAAAACTTACAATACTTGTTTTTTGGGGAGGTTTTTAGGGACCTTATTTCCCTCATGGATGACTGTAGCTGATAATTCTGAGTTTCATAAACACAAAAAATGGTAAGTTTTCACTTCTTTTTACAAATAATTATGTTGAGGTTTTGGTTTCACAGTGCAGATGCTGCACTCTCCTCCAAATGATTATTTAAATGTTAGGAACAAATTTGTTCCTAATAACAACATAACTACTCATGCTATTTCCAGACTGCATGACACACAAAACAGTCAGCAAAGTTTCCAAATCCACCCTAAACTTTACTTTACACTAAAACGTATGTGTCCAACACACCCATTCTCACAAGGTGAACTCACATGAATGACGTAGTAAAATGACAGGTGACAGAGCTTTCCCACTGATCTCTGGATTTATATCACCCTGGTGGATTTGGGGGCTCCCGGTAGATTTGGGGGCCCCAAGCAACTGCATAGTCTGCATACAACAAGAAACGGCCCTGATGTGAGTTGATGTTTGCATCCCAAGAAAGTTTCCTTGAAGAGATAAATGAAAGGGAAGAAGAGGAGAGATAAAGAGAAGAGGAAGGAAAAGGGTAGTGAGGAGAGGAGAGGAGAGGAGAGGAGAGGAGAGGAGAGGAGAGGAGAGGAGAGGAGAGCCAAAGCAAAGATAAACTCTCCAATGGGAGTGTGATAAGCAGTGTTTAAAAAGAGGGGCTCAGTCTTGGCTTCGTCCTAATTTGTGTAATTAGACGTGTGTGTTTGATTTATCGAGTGTGTTCAAGCCTCGAGTGTTTTGCTTTGTCCTCTTGCTCCGGTTTGTTTTCACAGATGACTGATGGCTTATGGGCGGAGGGCTCTGCAGGATTTTTTCCGTGTTTGCTCCAGCCTGGACCGAGGCTGTTGTCGGTCTAAAAAAATATCTGCTGCTGGAAAATGGAATTCTCTGCAGGAGTCCCCTCTGTTTCACATGCCCTTCTGTCTTTATCTCCTCGCCTTGTTTTATCAGCCTTTTTTGTATCCGGAAATGCTCTCAAATATGAGCTATTAAAGGTCTAGCGTGTAGTACTTAGGTGGGATTTATTCAGAATATGACAGAAATAGAATATAAGATTCACCGGTATGTTTTCATTAGAGTATAATCACCTGAAAATAAGACAATACCATTGTGTTTTTGTTTCCTTAGAATAAGCCCTGTATATCTACAGAGTAGGGCTGCACAATTGATCGCATTCACAATATAATCACAATATGCAATATCCAAATCGCAGCACATAGCATCATAATGAGGTACTGTAGTGCTGCAGAGATGACCTGGCCTAAAAAAATCATGTTCTCCAGATGAAGGAAAACATGTTTATTTGGTTCAGACCTCAATGAAATCACATCATCACTATTTTTATCATTTTCATTTTCAGGGAACACGACAGTTGTAATACAAAACTTATCATTTCCACTAATCGTATCATATCACAGTTTCAGTCAAAATAGTTGCAATATGACTTTTTTACCAAGTCGTGCAGCCTTACTACAGAGGGAGTGGCTCCTCTTCCACAGAGGCCGCCATGTTTCTACAGGAGCCCGGAATGGACAAACCAAACACTGGCTCTACGTGTAAATGATGAAGTGCACCTGAGTGTTGATAAATGTTAATAACAACAACAAATGTGTTCTTTTCAGTACTCATGACAAAATAAAAAATATATAGAAATACAAAAAAGAAAAAAAAAGTGAATAATAAAACAAAACACTGAGTTGGTTTATTGAGATGTACACGTATGATGTTTGCACAGGGGACTGCTGTGATTGGTGGAACTCATGGGAAGCTCTCATGATGGGTCAAATTTGCAAAGTCGCACAGAATTCATGGGCATTGGTTGAATTTGTGTGAATTGTTGCGATTGCGAACTATTTCAGTCCTGGAGGGACTGAAATAGTTTTTTTTGTTTTTTGTTTTTGTGATTTCCAGTTCATAATATGTTCATAACATAATATGTTTAACTAACATAAAAAGTGAATGCAATAGTGTGGCGTCTAAGTATGGACTGTGTATTTTTTATCAGACTAATAGAGGCAGGCTAATGGACACTGAAGTATCTTCACGTCCAGAACAGAACTTAACAGTACCTAATCCCAAAAACCTCTCATTGGGGGTCAGTCCCACAACAAGTGTATAAGTGATCAATTTTGTGTAATCTACATGGCATAATACACACCAGATAACATTTTGTATTGAACACATTTGGATACTGCTGTTGTGTTTTTTTTAAACAGACTCCCACTGGGCTGAGGTCACATTGACGTCTGATGAAAGATAGACGGTCTGAAGAGGTGAGAGACAGTAACTTTTACACTGCCGAAACAACCGCCTCAATTTATTATCAAGATTTCTACTGAGACCTGTGGGCATATTCTTTGAAACCAGTGACCTTAAGATGGATCTTAACCGTAGGTATGATAAAAATTCAGCATCTCTTAAATCAGGAGAAGCAACCTTTATGATCAAAAGAGACATTTTGGGCCAAAAATGGGAGAAAAGCAGTCTGGTGCTGCAATTATTAAATTATCTCTATTCGCCTGAGACTTTTCTCTTTTTTTTGGATTTTGGCACCTATAGCTACCTCATGGAGGATCATGACTAGCTACCATCAAAAGGGAAAAGGCCTTCAGCCATAGACGTAGGCTATGACACATATTTTTGTGGACAAAATATTAAAACTTATGCCCCATCACAGGCCAAACATTTCTGTACAAATTTAACTACTTCACAGGAAAACTGAAGTAAAGGATTATCTGTTTCCAGGATGAAATCAGAATTCTGATAATGAGACATTATGTAACTATGGAAACCATATAAAAATGAAAATTATTAACATTGCAGTTGTGAGACTAGTTGCTATAACATTTTCTTGTCATGTCATGTCTTCTTGTCATGTTTTACTTCAGTCTATTAACGACTGATATAATGCAGCTGTCATTCAAACTAGTGAGACAAAAAAAAACTTTCACACAAGCTGATCTAACTTGTTGGTTTGTGGTAGAAAGTGGTGGTTTTTAAAGAGCTTTCTTTAGCCGTGGGGAGCATGCCTCCATCGGTGTAGTTCCCAGTGGTTTATAATTGAAACTTTTCCATTGCCGCTCAAAGAAAAAAAAAAAAACACCTTCCTCAATCATAGTTTGGATTTGAGTGGGTGAGCGACCCTGAAATATCCTCACTTCCCTCATCAGAAGAAGAAAGCATGTGAAACTAAAATGAGTCTATTTTGATCACAGAGGAAACGCTAAAGATAACGTGGGGTCTAGAGGTCCTTATGAAAACACACTTATACAGTATATATATATATATATATGCTGACATACTGTCCATGCAGCACTCCTAATATGGAGCCATTTCCTGGTTTTTCAATCATGTTTTTGGCTCGAATCTCGCAAAGCTGCTAAGTTATACAGGCACACGGGGAGATGTTCTTATTGTATGGCAGACGACCAGCATTGTGTAGGGGAGCTGTGGAATGTGTGTATGTGTGTGTGACGGTTGCCTAGGCTGAGTGGAAAGCAGCGCACATTAACAGGTGTCTGTGTGACACTTTATAGAGCTCCACCTGGCCAGCAGGAATTTTAACTAGTTCACTGACTGATCCTCACCAACCTCCCCGTCCTCCTCTGTGGTCCTGACACATGTACAACACTCACTGCAGTCACACCAGAGGTGGAAAAACCGTTCAACCGTTCTTTACTCAAGTAGAAGTACAGATACATGTGTTAAAAAAGACTCTGGTGAGTGTGGAAATACTGATTCAACTTATTTATTCAATTCAAAGTGAAAAGGCACAGGCTCTGAAATATACTCAAAGTATAAAAGTAAAAGCTGTCTTTTACATTGTTTTTTGTCGTGTTACCTCCTTTTCATCATTTTTCATCTTCTTATGTTTTTTAGTTATTACATCTTTTTTGTCTTCTTACACATTTTTCTGTTTTTCGTCTTGTTACATTGTTTTTAGTCTTATCACATCTTTTTAGTCTTGTTAAGTCTATTATATTGTTTTTACTCGTTACGTCTTTTATGTTGTTTCTTGTTTTGTTACATTGTTTTTAGTTTTGTTATGTCTTTTTTTTGTCTTGTGACGTTTTTAGTCTTGTTACATCTTTTTTGTCTTGTTACATCTTTTTCGTCTTGTGACGTTTTTAGTCTTGTTACATCTTTTATGTTGTTTTTAGTCCTGTTACGTCTTTTTGTCTTCTTACATCTTTTACGTTATTTTTAGTCCTGTTATGTTGTTTTTAGTCCTATTACGTCTTTCTTCTTGTTACATGTTTTACGTTGTTTCTCGTCTTGTTACGTTTATTTTTTAGTCTCGTTGTGTGTTTTTGTCTTGTTACATCTTTAATGTTGAAACAATTTAAGTCAACACTGACCAGTTTTCAAACAGAAAAACAACGTGAAAACTGGTCACCATTCACTTCAGTTGTTAGAGAGACTGAGCAACACTGTTTTCCTGTGAAAACTCCACCAGTGTTTTGTGGACTAAAAAACTAAACCCGACCTTCAAACAACATGAGTCTGAGTAAAGGGTGAACTATCCCTTTAAATACAATTTAGTTTTTTGCTCTCAGTGAAACTAATGACAATGGTACAGTACTCCATCTGTCCAGTTAAATCAAGTCTGTTATTTGGCATTCAATGGCATGCTTTTTAATGATATAACACGATAATAACACAATAATTATCCACACTAACGTTCCAGTATGACATTTTATTTAATTGGGGGCGGTAAAGGAAGTGGTTAATGGATAGGGGTTGTGGGCTCAGGGTTTATCGGGGTTTGATTACAAACATACTGCACTTTAAGGTTTTGTTTGATGGATTAATTGTACGATTGTCCAGTATGCACATGTAGATTATTTATAGTGGAAATGATTATTTAAAGCATTCATATTTTTTTTAATGTTGTGTTTAGTTGTATGTTAATAGTGCGTGGCACTATCTAAGAACCACACACATGGGGGCCTGCCAGCTCTTCCAGCAACCCCCCGCCCAAGCCCTGCTAAACTCTATCACAGGCACAGATGCGCAGGTGTGCAGTCATAATGACACTCAGTGAAATAGCTGTGGTGCCCAGCCGCTCGTGTGTGAGCGTGTGTGGGGGGGTGGAGAAGAGCACTCTTTGGTATGTTCCTGGAAGCTTTATATGGCACCTGTTGCAGTAGGAGGAGGGTGGGGGGGTGGAGTGGGGGTGGAGGGTAAAGAAAGTGAAGCAGTGGGAGCTTGGGAGGAGGGCACCTTTGGGGCTCCATGTGGAACATCTTACGGAGTAACTGAGCATAAAAATTAGATTTGTGTATAAAAACAAAGTGTGTTTCTCATACAGGAGAAAAACACTCACAATCACAGTCCTGCCTGTCTTTGATTATGAGAACATTTTCTATTTGCATGCTACTTCTTTTACTGTCAGGCCAGTAGATGTAGTTCACCACAGTGCCTCATGGGTCGTTACAAGAGAACAAAGTTGCACCCAGCCCTAAGATACATAGTTCCATATGGACATAACTCTACTGAAGCTTATGTCAGTGCAGCCAGGGGACATACATCTTGTGTGTCACATAGAGTAAAGCTGTGTGTTTGACTGATTATGTTACTCTGTGAAGACCTCAGTGTAAAGTTCAGGACATGCACTCCCCTCAGCACACCTGACTGCATCACCATCTATGATTCTTTTACCAAAACTGTGCCTCTCTGTCGTGTTTAAAACATCGTGTGACGTATTCCCTGTCATTGCAGTTCGTTGCTGCTCCACCCTTCTCCTCCGCAAAACCGCCGGCTTCTATATACCCTGTTTTTATAAATGATGTGCACGCACAAAAAACATGTATATACATAGGCGGCATCTATGGGGGTGATGAGGTGTAATGAGTGTTCCGCTGCCTTTGTGTGTTACCTGAACAATTCAACAATAAAGATACGAAGTGTTCGCTGCGCTCTAATGAGGGATAAAACGTGCTGGACTGAGGTTTGCTGCAACATTTGCAATCTCTGAAAAAAGTGAAGTGAAAGCTAAAAGCCTGCAAGAACATTGAATTTATACTTTATCGAAAACACTTCTTGGTGAAATACTGGCAGAGATCGCAGCATATGATGGATTTACCTCCAACAGTTGACTGTGGTGAAATGCCCCCCTCACTGAAGAAAGACGGTCAAAACCTCCTGAAGAATCACTGACTTTATTAGGCCGATTATATCTGACACTGCAGTGTACACGTTGAGGGACTTCATGCTGCACAGAGCGGCAGCCTCTGGACACAAACAGAATATGGGATCTGTCTTAGCTTAAAAGAATGACTTTGAAAACAGCAAACGACTTGCTTTAATGTATTTCATTTGTTCATAATATGAAGAATTGTAAAATATCATTTCCATAAGGCTGTTCAGACAGTGACAGATCACAGGCTGAACTTGGCATTTCATCCCCGCAGCTGTAGCGAAGTTAAAGTTGCATGCAAAGTTTACAATATGTTCATTATAATACAGATATTTCTCCTTGTTATTCATTTGTCTGAAATATGACCACTGTGTTTTGATTGTAGCCCAAATTATACTTTCAAAACAAGTGCATTTCAAGGGTTACAATAGCACAGTCTGCTTCTGTTATAAAGATAGAAAATGTGAGTTTTTTTAAGGAAAGATATCAAGCACTACTCTTCACCATATCACACCATCTGGCATTTCACAGGCCAACATTTTTGCACTCCCCCAGTTTTTTTTAAATCAGCTGAGTGCCGGTATCTCTCTCAGGAGTGAACAACACCCATGTTCATGTTCATTTGTACCAAACTGATTCTTTCAGTTCACTGTTTGCCAAAAATATGAGTGCATTCATGCACAACATTGCATACACCTTTCCAGAGTTGTTTTAAAATCATGCTGGAGATGATGTGTTTGCGTGGAGCCTGTTAGACTCACGAGTCATTTTCTAAACGTTTGGCTGAACAGAGACTGAGGACAGTCTCACAGCTTTTGTTGTTAAAACTGAGTGGGAACAATCTTAAGAGAGAGGGTTTTTTTAAATAAAAAAAAAACAAAAAACATACTGCAATACAGAACCAATCCAAAGTTCTTAGAGCGGCTCTTCATGTTGGGCTGGTGGTGAAGTCATGTGCTTGCTAATGAGAGAGTTTAACTATATGGGAGAACATCATTTCCATGTGTCCTTGAAAAAAGGCAGTGGACATAGGTTTGTTACTGGTTGTACTCTCCATCATTCAAGACATTAACTTCTTTTTCTGCCATCAGAAATCCCCCCAGACAATCTGCAGGCATCAAGCGGTGGGTAAACATTTGCGATTATCTGGTATAGTTGAGACTGGTAACCTGTATACTTTTTTACTGTCAGGTGTATCATGATGATGAAGTTTTTCTTAAAAAAAATGACTCAAAACAATCAATTGTTTGATAAATCTAAGTGCTATATGTTCATTGTTTGCTTTATTATTTTTTTTTCTCTGTTCCTTTGTTTGTTGTACTTAATTTATTGATTGATTGATTTATTGAAATTTCCACCCAGTGAAGCATTTTTTCACTAGAGGTCATGATAATGAATTGGCAGCTGTGTGTGAACTGTGAATGGTAGGATATCCTTCTTTAGTTTAAAATTGTAATCCTACTAATAATCCAAGATTCAGATTACATAATCCTGTTACATGCAATCCCTTACTCCCCAAACTGAGAGATCACCTGATGAATAAATGACAACTGAGATCAAATAAAGAAGAGCAGAGAATGAAGGGACAGGGACACAGATGGAGGTCAGAGATCACGGCTGTTCTGTCTCTCTCTGAGCTCGCGGGCAGCTTTTATGAAGAGCAGCATATGAGTCCATTTTCATGCTGGAGTATTTTGGGTTCCAGTTACATTCCTGCACCTTTGGGTCAGTGGAACACATGATCAAAACATCGAGATTTGAAAAAAAACGCCTCATGTGTTGCTGATTACTCCTTGCGGTCATCATGTGCGCACTGTAAACACACACTTTGAGTGCATTAGGAGCATTTTATGCAACATTTGTTTTTGAGCCTGTGTTGGGATTGGATGAGGGTTTTTCCATGACTGCTTACAGCAGCAGCGCTCACACGTCTTTACATTTACATGTGTTTCTGTCCAACACTGCCTGTTGCTTAGCAACGGCCAATTAATGGCACATGGCCAACACAAAGTTTTGAAATTAAAATCCAGGGTTTACCCTGAACTGTTACCATTAATCACAATATATGTTATTACTTCGTCATAGTTTTATAAAGCCCTGTAGCTTCAACAGACACACCAGATTCATCATGAGTATGATTCATATTGTTACGTAACACCTACATTTCTAATGAAATTAGATTGTCAGGAGAGTGTTTAAGTGCCAAGAATGCTCTTATGGTGTTGATGGTACTCTTTAAACGAAGTGTGGGTGAGTTTAATAAATCTCCAGTTGATGTATATACTGTATGGTATATATGAAACAATTATGACACATTAGAAATTATGCAAACTCCCTCCAAACCATCTGTTTGTCTGATATTTCCTCTGTCTACACTTTGCAGTGGACACAGAGGGCACGTGCAGAATGGGAGGAGGACTGCAGCTCTTCAGATACACAGAACAGCTGCAGCGAGAGACACTGAAAAGAAAAGAATATTCTGAAGAGAATCGTGCTTTTAATTTGAAGGTCACAAATATAACCACCGTCACCAGTTTGAGCTCTCGGTTCTCCATTTGCTCAAAGGTTACCGCTGTCAAAACAGTTTCTAATTATAAACACTGAGAATTTGCATGTTATCGCATGTTACGTAATCAGATTACAGTCATAATTAGTAAAAAATGGGGATCATTCGTGGAATTACAATTTTAAAATAAAGAACGACATACTGCTATGCACAGTGCACACACAGCTGCCGATTCATCATCATGACCTCTAGTGAAAAAATCCTTCACTGGGTGGAAACTTCACCATTTTTTGTCTTTAAGCGATATTCCACTCCTAGATGATAATCCACTCAATATGTACTCACCTCTATGCTGATGTGAGGATGGGTGAAGATCTTCAGTTCACAAAACAATCCTGGAGTTTCAGCAGAAAACAGGGTTGCAGGCAATTTGTAGATCTCTTAATGGATACACGTGTCAAAATATTGCGAGATATACGAAGTCTCACGATACGTTGATGCCATGTTTACAGGCTACCTGGGAGGCTACAGTTGACATTTAAAAACATGGTGTAAATGGCGTCTTTTGTGGTTACATTTTAATGTCGCGGCTCACAGACACTTGGATTACACCACACAAGCAGGATGGAGACATTTTGTGTTTGTTTTGTTTTCTTTTTTTTTACATTTATATATGGTCACCATTCACTGCCATTGCACTGGATTTGGCTGCAACCCTGTTTTCTGCTGAAACTCCAGGATTGTTTTGTGAACTGAAGATCTTCACCCATCCTCACATCGGCATCGGGGTGAATACATATTGAGTGGACGATCATTCTGGGATGGAATATTGCTTTAAATCAATCAATAAATAAATAAATAGCACACAACAAAGGAAGGAACAGCTGGACAAACTAATAAACCTAACAACAAACATAAAACATGTAGAGCTGCAATGATTAATCTGTATTAAACAACTACTCAATAAATTTGCATCCATTTTTGATAATCGATTAATCGCTTAGAGTCTTCTTTTAAAGAAAAAAAGTCCAAAATTTTTACTTCCAGCTTAAATGTGAATATTTTCTGGTTTCTTTACTCCTCTCTGACAGTAAACTGAATATCTTTGAGTTGTGGACAAAACAAGACATTTGAGGACGTCCTCTTGGACTTTGGGAAATACTGATCAATATTTTTTTTACCATTTTCTGACATTTTATGGAACTAACTGATTAATGGAGAAAATGGTCACAGAGTAATCGATGATGAAAATGATCATTACAGGAAAGACTTGAAAAGTGCTGTTGCCCCCATGTTGGAAAAAATGATCATACCCACAAGCCATAAACCAGGAGGGGCACATGCAATCACTTCTAGGTGTGCATGAGTGACTGTGTACATGCGTGATTCTAAATGGACCTGCATCTTGTGCGAAGCTAATCTTGAATACTACTGGACCGATCAGCCTAATATTTTTTGTGCTCATTCCTGACTGTATGCTGAAGGACCTTTATGTTTTTAAGTCTGGAGGCATCATGTTTTCAGGTCATCCCATTCTTGTGAACGTGATATCTCAACAACGCTTTAAAGGAATTTCTTCAAACTTGACACAAATGATCACTTGAACTCAAGGATGAACTGATTAGATTTTGGTGGTCAAAGGTTACAGAAATATCAGTAAACATATTTTTGGGTGTTACTCAAGATTTCATACACTAATAATCACAATATTACACACAAATATCTCATAGAATAACATGATGAGATGATGACATTTTACTATATATCCAAACGGTCAACTTCACTGTGACATCTTCATGTTCAGCTCTCTATCAGTCCTCCGTCATCCTCTGTAAAAAGAGTCTCTAAGTGAAGACAGCATGTTTCTACCTGGAAATGATTCACTGGAATCGCACATTTTGTACTAACTTCCATTTTGCCAAAAACTGCACTTAATATCTTTTACAAAATTCCTTCAAAGTTAAAGGTCAATAATGTGGTAAGTTCTATACTAAAGTCCTTCAAAGTCTTCACCACAGACATATGAGTGTGGACAGACATGGATGTAAACTGTAACTGGACTGTTTGGTGGAGACAAACAACTGTGAGGCAGTGATTCTATTTTTTGACAGCTGACCTTTTACTCTACTTGACCGGCCAGCTGCTTCAGTTTAAAATCTTGTTTCAGCTCAGGACAACATAAGTGGCCGTCATGTTAATGTTGGTGGAACTTTGAAAATCTCTGCTGGCTGCTTCTTGCAGTTGTAGTGACATTGCAATAGGTGCTTCACCATCTGTTGCCTCTTGGGAATCTGCACTCTACTGAGTGACCTCCTTTACTTAATTTTAAAATGATTAATTTCATGTCAGCTGTCAATAGATACAGAGAATTTATGAATTCATAACTGAATTTCATGCATCAGAGATCAGCATCTTTATCTGAGCCTGCAGATGAGTGTAACGTACAGAGCAGTACTGAAACCAGCCCAAGGTTTCCTCCTCACTACCTGTTGAACAGCATGCTAAACAGCCACACGTTACACCGGATGATTCAGCACTTCTGATGGGAAATCAAAGAGTAGTTTTTGTAACTGCAACTAAATCTGTGCAAGTCCAAGACAGCAGGACACCTCAGCTGGATTCTCCTGGACTCAAGTCAACACTGCAGCTGAGCACTGCAGCCATTTTCTCTCATCACACAGATGCACAGAGAGTGCAGGGAAGCTGTGTTATCTTGCCCATGCTTGTACCAGAGAACTCAAAGTGTGTACCACAGAGAGGAAAGCGTGTGTGTGGGTTTGTTTTACTATATCTGTGGGATCCAAAACCTGAGATTCCACCTTCTTGTGGGGACCGACGGCTTTGTGAGGACCCCACAAGTTTAAGAAGCTGTTTGAGGGTTAATAGTTTAGGTTTAAGGTTAGACTTACATTTAGGTTAGGGTTAAGCACTTAGTTGTGATGGGTAGAGTTAGACTAGGGGTCTGCAACCTTTATGATCAAAAGAGCCACTTTTGGCCAAAGAAAAAAAGAAAAAGAAAAGAAAAATCTGTCTGGAGACGCAACTATTAACGTCTCTCATTTGAGAGACTTTTTTTTGATTGGGCATTCATAAACCTGCTTATGGAGACTCAAGAATACATTGTCAAAATCTAGAAAAAAATGCAAACATTTAAGTTTATCTGAAGAAAAAAGATTAGTAATTCATCAAACTTTTTCAAAACTTGAGAATTGGAGTTGGGCCTTGAAACTTTTAGTTGTCTCAACTTTTTCATAGACCTACAACAATGCTAAATCAAAATTAAAATGTAAAAAAACCAAAACATTATCATTATTCATTTCTATGTAATCTTTGTTTTTGCCAGAGTCACAGGGAGTCACTGAAGAGTAGCTACACAGCTGCATGGAGCTCCAGAGCCACAGGTGGCAGAATCCTGGGTTAGAGTAAGGGACATTAGGTCAATCATGGGTCTGAATATATGTAGTGAAACAAGAGTGTGTGTGTTTCTGTGGGAGCAAATGCCTACTGGTGCATGTGGAGGTCATCTGAGATGTCACATCTGAGTGAGATATCACACACTCACAGTCTGCATATGCATAACTTGAAACAGCTTAACTCACATTGACCTGTACGAAAGTTCATCAGACATTTCCTGTCATTCAAACTCTTCACATGGCACACTGCAGATGTGAACCAGGCCTGCACGTTAACAAAAACTACAAATGCTCTTTATTCCAAAACTGGGGCAGCCACATTTTGAAAAAAGCCACACCTGCTCTCACAGAGTCATTTTTTATGATTTGTGCAACAAAACTCTTCGCACGTCCTCTGAGAATGCTCCGTGGGAATGTGAATTCTTATTTCCCCTTTTAGCAATAAACAGCAGCTGCTCGTGTTTGTGTTTATCGGGCCATCTTTATCTGCAGATTTGTGCTCCGACATGTGTGCCATCTAACCACCACCTATCACAGAAGAGCACAGGTTCATGTCCCCATTACACACCGCAGGGTGACTTCAGTACAAGGGCACCGGGCTTGTCACAACCATGTGGCAGGTGTGGCCTACCATTGTGGTCAGATGCAGCTGGGGCTGTAGCATACTCCACATACATGCACATATATATTAATGCAGAGTACATGTTGACATCTTTTACTCAACCCTGCGAGGTGAAGTTGCTTAAACAGATAGTCATGTTGTAACACAAAATAAACACTAGGCAGTTGTTTCTATACAGTGCTCTGTTCAGCTGCTCGGTGGATGAAAATATGACTCCATGACTCTATGGCCAGTTGCCTGAGTGTTAGCTTCCCACCCTGGTATGTTTACAAGACTGTTCATTTCATTAAAAGCACATGGAGAATAAATAAAATCCTAAACTTTGCCTGCCTCGCAGTTTTTCATGAAATCCAAGCATTCCTTGGTGGAAGTGTAGAAAAAGCTGTGAAAAGATGGACAGCTTGGCTTTGTCTCAGATCCAGAGGTTTGGTCAACTGCTGCCTTCTCAGAGCTCTATCAAGGAGCTGTCACTGAGGGGAAATACATATATTACTGCACTAAATCACCCTGCTCTGACCACAGAGGGAGTATAACACACACACACACACACACACACACACACAC
>JAJHUR010087839.1:3693-21437 GCA_027495735.1 Lutjanus campechanus | reverse complement strand
TCCTCCCTCCTCAACGTGCACGTCAAGACTCACACCGGAGAGCGGCCTCACCTCTGCTCGATCTGTGGCAAAAGTTGCTCCAGAGCGTGTGATCTGAAAGTTCATCTGCGAGTTCACACTGGAGAGAAACCCTACACTTGTGAGAAATGTGGCAAGTGCTTCTATTACTCTCAAGGGTATCGAGAGCATCTAAAATTCATGACAAGAAGCCAAAACCTCCAACAAAACCCTTAGGGAGACCAAAACAACAGCTGTTAGTGGTAAATAATTAGTAATGTCACCTGGGAATTCACATATGAGGGAGAAAACTAAATATATTATGGTTTGTTCCTCTATTACTATGTGAAATAAAATATCTTTCATATGACTGGAATGATTACCTAAACAGTATGATAATAATCATATGTATTATGTTGTCTACAGTCATTCAAGCTCCATTGGGACATTATTACTTTTCTTGTTCATACCATTCATACTTTCTGAAATACTTTTTTTCCAGGAAAATGTCCTCATTTAAAAGAACGATCGGAATGTGCCAACTCTTATCTACGCATTCATATTTTCAGCTAGAAACTCCATTCAGAGTTTAAAATGTTCACGACACTTGGGACTTTCTCACATTAATTCAACTTTTTTATATCTTTCATACTTTTTACACAAGCACAGTTCAAAATCCACACATTTTTTAGCCTTTCTGATATTTTTTGTATTAGTGTGAATGGGACAGAACAGCTTTTAAACCTACAGTTCTTCTTTAATTTCATACTTGAACTGAACTACAGTATTTAAGACAATAAATCTTGATATAGTGAATCATTGTTAATTGTATTTGTTTGTGTGTTTCTATTTGTGATTCGCCTAAAGTTCACCTACCATTGTTGAGAATTTTGTGTCAAAATTATGGTCATCAAACCTTTTCAGTCATGCCTCTATTTGGAAGCTAAAAACTATGAAAATATTAAATATATTTAACATGTGAAAAAATGAATTTTACAAAACAACAGCGAGAGCAAAATTGTTGAAATAACACTATGAAACGTTTTTTTTTTTCATTGTGTAGATAGGTTTGTTAACAGCAGAGAGTCTTTTGTTAATAGAAATATTTTGTATTGTCAAACAGTCCCTTCCAGCTGCAGGAATCATCTACACTGTATCGTTCTTGCAGGTAAATACAGTACAACTCCTGAAAATAGGTGAGTGATACAGTCATTCATTCTCTCTAAACTTCACGTAGAAACACTTAAACATAACTCATTATATAACAAGTATTTGCAAACGCACATAAGACAGACAATCATCATAAATAAGTCACATAACTTAATTTACTCCCCCCCCTCCTGTACTTGGTCTAAACCGGTCACATCACTGATGATGTCACCAAGTGTATAAATACAGGAAGTGGTTGAACATCGGCTGCTGTTGTTTCTCAACATGGTAAGTAGCAAAGAAAGAAAACAATTAACCAACGGAACACAACGCAGAACCAATAAAGAATAAATAAACGTATCAATACATGTCCGTGTTTTACTTTAATCAGCAACGTTAATGATTTATGAAGTGTAACCAGTGTTGGGGAGCAGTGAACTAATTAAACCGGTAGTTTAACTTCATTTTGCTTTAGCCTAGCTTACCGGTAGTTAAGTTACGTTCATATTTGCTCAGTGATTCAGTTAGTGTTACTTAATTTGACATTTACTTATGTAGGTAAGTAATGAAGCTGCAAACACTTTGGGCCACAAAGGATAAAGGAATTAGTGTTAAATATTAATTTTACTCTTGCTCCTCTACTGTAATAAACCTTTTTCCAGGACGCTTATATTGAGATGATTGGTAACACAGGTGTTACCAATTATATTGATTAAGGTCCTGTTAGTGTCTTCCAATCAGTGTAGCAGAGCCTGTCCACTGAGCCAGCGTGCACAGGTGCAGCACCCTGACTCTGTTTGACCTGAATGGAACTGAACCTTAATTAGTGTCATTAGTGACACCTGTTTATTCAACCATCTCATCATCTATACAGCTGCTGTGAAAAAGGTCTGTTGCAGTGTAACCAGATTTGGTGTTTATGCACCCTGGTTACATTGTGTGGGCTAAAATTGCCTTGGGCTGGTTTACCATGAGGTGGACTGTTTTTTATTCTATTAAATACATTAAAAGATGAGGTTTTTTTTAAATAACATAGTTATAAATTGTATTCCTTAGGTATGTGAACATATCTGGTCATTCAGCACAACTTTGATATGAAATAATTTGTATTCTTTCTGCTTACAGGAGATCTGCAGCAATCAAATCTGTTCTTCTTGCAAAATTACAACATCATTATTTGTTTAGTATGGGATTACATGCACTTCTCTTTCGTGTGTATGTGGGGTGTACACTTTAACTTGGCATACGCAGTTGACCAAGATAGATAAAATCTATTTTTGTTATTTTTGTCTCCTCAATTTGTCTCAATTTTTAAGGTAGAGAAGGCAAATGTTTAATAGTTGCATCGTACAATGTAACCTCCCATCTGTGTTCTAGCACACTTGTGAACACTTAAATTGTCATTTTAATATTATTTCATAATGTAAAATTATTACAAACCACAATGCTGTTGTTGTTAATGTTTATTATATATAATAATTGGGCTTTTTTTTTCATCACTTTGGGCAAATTTTGAGCAATTATCAGGCGGGCAAACATCAAACTGATCTGGCAACACTGGTCTATTGAACACCCTTTGACACCTCTGCCCTGTTTTCTCTCATCCTGACTGCTGCGAGGGTGCGCCTGGGCAATGCATCTGCTGTTTGAGTACATTAGGTGTCAATAAGTCATAAGCACATTCAGTCACTTTCCCATGAAAAGTCAGGTATTTTATATTTTTTGGTTTAAGTATTACCTGTTCACTCGGGCTGGGTGGTGTGGACTAAAATTTATATAATGGTATAATTTGAAGCATGGACAGTAACGGCTTATACGAGGATATATTACATACATCGTATTTTATACTAGTGTTGGAATTTAAAATTTTGGTATCGTGACAATCCTAGATGTAATTATGACTAAAACAAACTATTAATGAGCATGGTTAAATTAGTAAGCAGTGTGACACTGATAGTAAAACTGGAGGCTGACGACGTGTTCTCGCCCACTTTGTCATTTAGACATGTTCAATCAAATTCAATCCAAATTTACATGTTGATAATTTAAACACTCTCATGATCACAGGATGAGGAGCAGTTTAAAGGCAGCTGTCCAGTGGAGAGGCGCTTCTGGCCTTCTGGGACTTCCTCTGTATCACCTCCCTCTGAGCTCAGACTCGCTGCAGCCCTCCCACATCATAACACCGCACCAAAGAAGAGACACAAGAACGAGACGAGTGCAGAGGTGAACCACCATGAAGGACACAGACCTGAAACACAGGACCAGGATCACAGAGCAGCACCTACAGGTGAGTCTGACTGAAAGGGTGTTATGTTTTTTTTTGTGACCACATGCAACTCTTACACATTTATAATCAACATTTAGATTGATAAGCAAGATTTCGTGTTGTTTAAATCCTACCACGTGGAGTTATTGGCATAATGTAAATGAAACTTTATTTGAAGAACATCTTTCATACAGTAAAAGCAGCTCAAAGTGCTTTACATTTAAAAAGGAATAAAAACAAGAACCTTGTTTAGCCTATGAAACATATAAAGGGCTACATATTTAAGATGCTTATTTGATAGTAGATCAATTAAATTTACACGATCGTTCAAATACTTAACGATCGATTAATTGATCATCGATTAATTGTTATCATCCCTAATTTATATATATATATTATGTTGTGTACTTATATTATTCCATGTTGCAAACAATGTTCACACCCAGAGAACTTTTATTTAACGTAATGTTGTGTTTGATTTGGTCATTTGGTCAATGATGTCATATCCCCTTTACCCCTCTAGCTGGTGTAACTTTTGGGTAAATGTGGCAAAAACCAGATGATGCATGAGAAAATGAAGAAAGAAGATGGTGAACATGTCTAAACATAACGTGAATAAAGCTTTAACACATCCATGAACATGATCTCTGCCTGCCTCCTGTCACGTCATAAAGTTTTTCCATCAGCAATGGGGATTATTTAACAGTGAAGACAACAGTTCCCATGATTCAGTGCTACTTCGTGATGTCATCAAACTGACTTTTTTTATTTTTTATGATGTGAGAGACCTCTAGCTAATAAATGCTAATGTTGCTCTGTGTAAATAAGCAACTGTTTGCTAACACCTTTGTTCGCCGTATTAACTTTACAAAGTGATAACATGTCAGTGCTGTGTTTACAGCGTCTTTCTTCTGCCTCTATCGTGAAAAATTAGACCCATTACTACTGGACTTGCATACTAAAATGTTCCTCAGAAATCACCAATTTATGTGCGTTTTTTTTTCTTTTTAGAAAATACTTTTAGAGCACCAGAACCCGAACACAGCAGCTCCCACAAACAGCCTCAGGAAAAACCGCCTGAGGAGCCAAAACAAGACCAGAGGCCTCACAGACTGAAGAAGAGCTACGACTGTCCGACCTGTGGAAGAGTGTTCGCTCACAACACCGCTCTGCAGCGACACCTTGTGATCCACTCGGGGAAAAAACCTTACAAGTGCTTCATATGTGGACGAGGATTCACCCAGAATGGAAACCTCAAAACACACATGAAAGTTCACAGAGGTCAGACACAAACGCATTTTTGGCCATTACTCAAGAATTCATAAGCTAATTATGATAAAATTACACACAAATATCAAATAGGATGAACAGATGAGGTGATTGTGGTGGCATTGCAGTAGGTGCTTCACCATCTGTTGCCTGGTGGGGATCTGCACTCTACTGAGATGCTTGTAGAAAGTCTTTATTCGTGAATTCTTCTGAAGTGGTCATATTATCTTAATAGCTTGTTGCTTAATTGATTTTGTTTCTTAGATGATTTAGATCTGATCTTGACATCTTCCAGTCTACAGTCTTGTTCTGCCAAAAACTGTTGTTTTTTTGATACGTGTGTAGAAATTATAATAAACCAAACCTAAGTCCCGCCCCTTTACGCTCTCTTGCTGCAAGAACAGTTGCCCAAGCTTGGTACTTGGTACTTTATAATCCCATATAAAGCTAAGCGTCCTGCCCTTATGACAGGAGGTGTTAATTCATAAAAAATGCCGTCACAGTTCAGTGATTGAAATCTGCCTTTTAGCACTGAACTGTTTTGAAAACATATGTGCAGCGTGCGAATGCTCCTGTGACCGTGCATTAACAATGCAACACTCTCTGAAAATAAATGTCTTTATTTTTTTTCACAGGAGAGTTACACAACTGGACATTAGTTCAAGAGAAGAGACCTCCTAAAGAATCTCCCGTCACAGTCCATGTGTGTGGACAGTGTGGAATGGACTTCCCTCAGAAACAACAGCTGGAGGAACACCGCCAGAGTCACAGAAAGCCTTACGCATGTCCTGACTGTGACAAGACATTCAAAAACGAAGATTATTTTAAAATGCATTTACGCATTCACTCGGGAGACTCGCCTTTCATCTGTTCAGAGTGCGGAAAGAGTTGCGTCACAGCAGATTCACTTAAAAAACACAGATTGAAACACACGGGAGAGAAGAATTTCCACTGTGTTCAGTGTGGGAGGGCATTTTCAACATCCTTCAACCTCAATGAGCACGTCAAGACCCACACCGGAGAGCGGCCGCACCTCTGCTCGATCTGTGGCAAAAGTTACTCCAGAGCATCTATTCTGAAAGTTCATATGAGAGTTCACACTGGAGAGAAACCGTATAGTTGTGAGAAATGTGGCAAGTGCTTCTATTACTCTCAAGGGTATCAGAAACATCTGATGATTCACGACAAGAAACCAAAACCTCCAACAAAACCACTGGGGAGACCAAAACAACAGCTGTTAGTAGTAAATAATCACTAAGGTCACCTGGGAATTCACAGTAGTCTGAGAAGTCAATATTTTACAGTTTGGTCCTCCGTTACTAATTGAAATAAAATATCTTTCATGTCTGAAATGATTGGCCAAGCAACATGATAGTAATCATATGTCTTATATGTACAGCTCCATTATTACATACTTGTATTGAACTACAGTATTTAAGAAAATAAATCTTGATATTGTTAATCAGTGTTAATTGTATTTGTTTCTGTGTGCATCTGCTGGTGATTCACCTAAAGCTGACCTTTGACCAGACTAGATTTTATCCACTAATAGAACTCCAGAGATCACTGTATAATTTTTTAACACATTCCTGGTGAAAGAACTAAACAAAAACAAAAGCTTGTAATGCAACTTTAGATTACCTCTTATTGATGTATCTTAGTACATAAATATAAGCTGCTTTGTGCATTGCAGTATCGTGACCATGCAGCAGGAAAATACTGTGAACATTAGGCTACCGTGGGAATTTATTTTTGTATCCAAATTATCCTTGTCAACCCTAATCCTTTTTCCATTGGAAACTAAAAATTATGAAAATTTTAAATATATTTTGCATGTGAAACTCTTAATTTTTTACAAAACTACAGTAAAAAAGAGTAAAAAAAAGAATTTTATTGAAATAACATGATCAGAACATAAACTGCATGTTATTTTCATCTCTATTCCAGCAGCTGCTCGAACACAATGCAACAAAACAGTGCTTTTAGTTATGGCTGCATTTGATAACTTGGTATCTGTTGTGAAAAAGGTCTCATCTCAGGTTTTTTTTTTTTCCTGATCATGTGTGCCTCCTTCCCCAGTGATTTAGTCTTTGAACATTATCCCTCCCTCCGTCACTGCTCAGTATCTTATCTGAGTAGCCCAGATGATTTTTATTCCTCAGCTGTGTCCTCTAGTTCCTCCAGGCTGATCCGGAGGCACCTGCGTGTGTGTTCTGCCAAAGAGTGTCTTAACCAGACTAACATGAGGGAGGCATCTAAAGACTATCAAAAGAAGGTCAGGAACTTTCCTGCTCCTTTTACTGTTTTTGACCCAAAGAGTATGCAGTTGCCATTTCGCATTTTCCCCACCAAAGAGTTGACTTTTACTCCAACCACCACAGACATATGTTTATGTACACATGCCAGTAACAATAATAAAATGGAATTAGACACTTCCTTTATTATTGATAAGCATTAGGTGTAATACAGTTGACTCATCTGTTTATGTTAAATATGGCTGATGAGTAGTTTAAATTAAAGTGAACTTTTATTATGTGATATGACTAGACTGACACTACAATGTTTGCACGTCACACATTTTGACAATATAAACAGTGCAAAATTCACTCCTTGAAAAATTCCAGGGAGTAACTGCATAAATACATATAAAATATTTTTAAAAGGTAAATAATAATGAGAAGAAGAATAAAGCAATATTAATGGCCTAATTTGCAATTTAATAATTGTACTTTACCAGCTATAGTTTTTATGGCATTTTTATTGTTACAAGATTTAATTGTTTTAATATACTGTTCAGAGTTGTTGTAAAAAAAATAGTAGAAAGGGGGTTTGGGCTTGTAAACTTGTTAGATCTGCAATAATTAGTTGATCAATCGATTATTTGATCAAAAGAAAATTAGTTGGCAACTATTTTACAATTGATTAATTGTTTTAGTCATTTTTCATGCACAAATATTAAACATTTTCTGGTTCCAGCTTTTTCAGATTGTGAAATATTGTGATTTTGCATTTTTGTATGATTAAAAAAACAAACATTTTATAGACTTGATTAATTGATCAATTATGAAAATAAGCTAAATCAGCAGATAAATCGACAATGAAAATAATTGTTAGTTGCAGTCTTGTAGACATCAAAACACAAATATTTTGCGTTATTTATAGCTCTATTCGGATTCTTCACCTATTATTTGCTAATTAGATAATTAGATAAATCGTTGATTATTCTAACCAAGTTCTATACGCAAATGTGAGTTTTAGGGCTGCAATGTATGAAGTTTTATTATTGGGGCTTTTATTTTGATATTAAAAGCAAACCGGAAGTTCCGACACCACTGTAAGTGGCTAGCAGCTAAAGCTAGAAAGGTTATCACCAGATCCAAACCGTTATTTAACTTAACTCACTAGTTAGTTTGCATTAATTTGACACATTGTTTGAACATACTGAGCATGAAAATGAGAGAGAAGTAGAAACATTTGCCAAGTCGTTTCAATAAACTTCTGTCGAGCGACTACTTTTTACCTGAGGGAAAAATCTATGCCGAGGTTGGTCAAAATGTCTATTGTCTGTTGTGAAACGTTAGCAGCTAGCGAAGTTAGCGACTGTTGCAGCAGCGGAGGTGACATTAGCAGCAGAGATAACTTGTTGTTTTCACGTCGGACTCGGTGTTGGATCTGTCGCGACTGTGATTTGTTATTGTTGATCAGCGGCTGTAGCTTTGCGGGGGTAATCGTTAGCGCTAATTGCTAAGATCAGTAAAGCTAGTAAACGCCATGTCAGTGGCTAGCTGGCTAATAACAGTTTAGTCAAAGGCAGCAGAGGTGGTCGTTGACCGAAGCGCTGGTCACCGCCGCCGCGTCACGACTCAGACATCTCATTCAGAGGTCAAACACCGCTGTCTGCACCGCAGGCTGCGATTGATCCTCGTGAAATGCATGTTATGACACCATAGATGCCAACAGGTTAGTCAATTAGGTTGCTGCTTTATTTAAATTATAATTTATGTGAGACTTAACTGGATGAGCTAATGCGACTGAGCCTGATCTAACAGGGCTCCTCAGTGCAGATGCTCAATTACAGGTTCCCCCCCCTCCGAGTGCTTCCTTTGACATTCAAGGCACTTGAAAGGACAGCAGTTCTCTGTTGACAATAATAGTTCCATAATTAATAATAGTGCATTTGTAGAGGTTATTCGCTAAACAACAAAAATGTACGGACACCTGCTTTTTAAAGTGGACTGTCCATCAGGTCCAGCCAGGTTCAAGTCCCCTGTCACAATAAAGCGTTCACCCTGCTGAAGTGTCCTTGAGCAGGACAATGGATGTCTTCCAGGGTGGAGGCACTGCTGTGATCCTCCCTGTAGAGGGGGACAAGTGACAGGAATATTTCCACCATTGAGACATGGTGCTGGAGGCAGAAAATCCAAAACTAAACCAGAATTAAATAAACACTCAGCAATGGACAGCCACAGTCACTGAATGGATGAATCGTTGGGGTTTATTTTCATAACTGATGGATAAAGCACACCTGGGTTAACATGAGGGTTGGCTCGTTACCACTTTTTCATGTCCAGTACCAATACTTGGAACATCTACCGATGACAATACCAAAATAAGATAATATACAATATTTCTTTGTTAGTCCTGCAGCGGAGAAATGTTCGGTGTTACAGCAGCAAAATGGATATAAAAAATGTAAAGAAGCATCAATAAAAATATACGCAAGAGTAAATATAACAAATATGAACAATTTAAACAGAGCAAATATGAAGGTAGCAACAATTTAAACAGGGGAAATATAAAAGTAGGAATAAAGTATATACAATATAAGCAGACTCAGCAGTTGAACTTATACTAGTGCATGGAGGGAATATTGATATTGTACATAGAATGATGATAGTACACCTGATTATTGTGCTTTGAAATTATAATTCATCTGAGTGAAATGTTGATGTTGTTCACTGAATGATAAAACACCTGATTTAAGTGTGGAATATTGCAGTCCGATATTGTCTTTGTCCTTCCCTTTAACAACTAAGCTGTCAATAATACATTTGTTTGATGCACTTTGCTTAACCTAGCCATTGAAAAAAATGCTCAAACTGTGAAAGAAATGTTCAACTTCCATGAAGGAAATAACACAGAGCCCACAATCTGACTCAGTTATGCAATACTGCTGCTACTTTTTATTAAATTTAGCTGCATCTTTAATTTGTTAGCACCATTCAGACATTCAAAATTAAATTGACTGCATGCATGCATGAATTGCACAAATGCACACATTGCACTCTGCTGTTTTGCTTTTTTCCTGCTTGAGCTTAAAATACCTCCACAGAGCTGACATGATGACAGATCTCACTCGTGTTCTTGCTACTGATCACGTGACACATGCTGCTCATGTGTAACTCTGAAACATCTGTCCCTATTGCATGTCGCATTCATGTGATAATTTGGATCGTAGTGGATTATGCTTTTTTCCTCCTGATGTCCAATCCAGTCGTTTTGATCAGTATTGAATCGAAACCAATAATGAGTCTCAGATAGACTAATTTCTGCTTAAAATATAATGATCAAATGAATTATGTGGCTCATCATGAATTGTAAGAATATCTGGAACATTAATATAATTCATCCATGTCCCTGCTATCAGTATGTCCCAATTGTGTGAATTCACGCTGATACGATTTTAATCTTAATTACAAAGACCCCGAATATGATATCTGGGGCACATGAATGAATAAAGGGAAATGAAATTTGGCTGTTGGATTTGTCCACCATGGCAGACTTGGTTTATGCTTGTTGAAATAATGTTTATTAAAATACACAGTCCTATGTGTTATATGTCCTATATATTATGATTATGCCTTTTTATTTCTCGGACTTTTTATCCATTCAACCAATCAACTACAGTATATACTTTTTATGAGTGGCAAAAAGGGAGCTACAACTTAATCTGATTGTATAATGATAAATAAATCAGCTTTGTACCTTGAGTATGATTTACATTTCTTGACTTAGTAGTCACTTTGTGCAGAAGAGTGATTGGGACAGTCCTGTAATCAATAGACCTTTTCACAGCAGCCATATTGACATGAAATAGTCGGGTAAACACAGATGTTATCAGTGATGCTGATTAAGGTTTGGTTCCACGCAGGTCAAACAGAGTCAGAGTTCTGCTGTTGTGGATGTTGACCCCTTTCTGGAAAACCTCTGCTACATTAAATGAGCACTAAATTATCATGTCATTGGTAACAGCTGTGTTCACTCCTCTATTTCATATCAATATGGGCATGAAAAAGCTCTGTTTGTCTTTGTAGTGATTTGCCATTTTGTACTTGGCTTCTGTACAAGTTCCCTCAGTTTAACACTGAAATGATTCAGTTGGTTTGATTAAAATCTCTGCAAGCTGGACTGGTGTTTTTGGGACATTTTTAGCACAAAATTGTAGTATTAAGAATATAAAATTGTAGCCTGAGACAATAATGATGAATCGAGACCCAGAACAGTAAAATGGATTTGGTGGTTTCTTGTAGTGTAGTGTTATCACAAATTTGTTCTCATACATCATAAATTCAAGGCTGCATGACCTCTTTACATTAATTATCATAATTTTAAGCACATGTAATGTTTTCTGCCTCAGCTGTGAAGCTTTTGGCCATGTGTGGCTATATACTGTATATTCAGTCACTTGCTATAAATGTTTATTTGAATGTCTGCTTACTGACTCTTTATTGTTCACCTCTACAGGGTCGTATGTTTGAGAAATGGGCTCTGAAAACCCAGAGGACTTTGGACCAGCTGTGATTCTCGCCGAGGACGATCAGCAGGAAATTGGCGGCCTGATCAACTCTGATGGAGAAGAAGTGGATTTCTCAGACCTCAGTGAGCAAATGAACTGTTTTAGCAAAGTATACACCGACAGAAACAGAATAGCCCCGTTCATGTTGTAATGCAATCCAATATAACAGCTGTGTAATAAATACAAAATGTTGTGAAACGTAATATTTTGAGTTGTGACACTGAGTTTTTGTTTTTAGTAGTGAAGCTCTGTATATGTAAATGACATTGGATGACCTGGATGCAATTATCTGTAAATCTGATTAATAATTGGGGAATTAACACAGAACCTACAGGCTTTGAACACTTAAGACTGCGTTAGTAATACTTCAGCCTGTAACTTTGGAAAGAACGCTTATCAGCCTCTATGGTAATGGTAGATCTAAGAGGGTGTACAAAAAAAAGCAAATCAAACGATGTAATTTTACTTCAGTTAGTCCTAAAAGTTATTTCCTGTGGAGGTCATAATGTTAGTCATGGATAAAAAATAATATCTGGTGTCACTTGATGCACTACTGGTTTGACAGGCGTGGTCAGACTTTCTCAGGAGGTACTCGAAATGGTAAATGGATGTGTTTAAAGTGTTAGGTTTGAAAATAAATATGCCACTTAACTCCAAACTGCTTCTGTAGTGCAGTGTTTATTTTAGAGAACTATTATTCCAAGTCAGCATAAACCTTTTATGAATTCCCAGTAAAGCTTGACAGGCCAGTTTTTATATCAAGATGTAAATGCATGAAGGTAGAGGCCCTGCAGGGGACTATTTTCTTTTTCCTTCTCCCGCTTCATTTCTCACCACTGCTGCTCACAGCCGCAATGTGCGTGTCCGCTCCACAAACAATCTGAGCTTTCATTCCTGCACAATATGGACACAATTATCTCATGGCGACTTATAAGTAAAGCATCACCTTCTGGTTAGCTAGATACATATCAGGACCCGCAGTTAATTGTTTAACTTCCACCTAAAGCAAAGTTAAAACAGCCCGCTCCTGCAAGATTTGCGTTGTGTCCTGCAGTGAGACCTGTGGCATCTCAGTCCTAATGCAGTCCTCTGCATGAAGGTACCTGAATGCACCATGGCTGACAGCTTGGTCCCACCTTTTCTCAGTCAATTCTGATTCTGATACCATAATACTGATACTGTGTCTCAATATGAGTGCTCGTTTTTCTTTAAATTCTTTCAAATTTTCACTACAGTATATGGGTCTCAACTAAATGTCTGACTACTATCAGCGGCGCCGTTCATGTGCTCAAGGATTAACTGTTTAGAAAGAGTTTCTTCAGCCTTTCTGTTTTCCTAAATGAACGTCTTTCTCATCTTTCACAGGAGAGAGTTCTATCCATGGGATTGTACCTGCAGAGGCTCCCTCCAAGACATTTGATCACAGTGAGAATGAAAAACCACCGTCTCTTCACAGCTGCTCGGTGTGTGGGAAAGACTTCCCTTACGCCTCTAAACTTCAGCGGCACTTACGTACACACTCGGGAGAGAGGCCTTTCCCCTGCTCGATGTGTGAGAAGAGATTTCCTGAGAAGGGGCTGCTCATGATCCATGAAAGGGTCCATACTGGGGAAAAACCGTTCCCGTGCACTTTTTGTGAGAAGAGATTTGCCAGTCAGGGGGAGCTCAGGCTGCACCGGCGGACACACACTGGCGAGAGGCCGTATCACTGCTCCATCTGTCTGAAGAGCTTCTCCCGACACTGGCATCTGAAAACTCACTTGGAGGCGATGCACTCTGAAGTTGTCGCAGGCTTTACGAGGAAAAAGTTTCCGTGTTCAGACTGTGAAAAGAGCTGTAACTCTGCAGCTGAGCTGAGAGATCATCAGAGGACTCACACCGGAGAGAGGCCCTACCAGTGCTCTTTCTGTGATAAAAGGTTCGCCTTGTCGGGGACACTTGTGAGACACGAGCGTCTTCACACCGGCATTACGCCCTACCACTGCTCTGACTGTGGGAAGACGTTTGCACAGCAGTGGACGCTGACAACACACATGCGGACTCACACGGGAGAAAAACCATACAGCTGCACACAGTGTGATAAGTCTTTTGTGGCTCCAGGAGAGCTGCGGAGGCACACCAGGATTCACACCGGGGAAAAGCCGTACACCTGCACGGACTGTGGGAGGCACTTCTCATTGGCAGGGACTCTGAGAAACCACAAAAGATCGTGTACACAGAACAAGAACGGATCGGTTCTAGGTGTCATCTCAGATCCAGTTCAAGCTGCAGCTGGTGAATCATCTCAGCAAGACCTGGTCAACGACATCAGCTCTGAGGTACTGACAGTACACAGCAGTTTTAGAGTAAAATCGGTGTGGATGTGCATGCTTTGTTAAGTGTATACAGAATAATTTTTTTTTAATCTTTCCCATCCCTTTTTGACCTTAAAAAAAGACTTGTAGCCTTGTAAGAGAAGCCTTTATTTAGATTTTAATGTTTGTATCTCAAAAAAATGAAATCCAAACAGTCACTTGTTTGTCATTTTTTAATACCAGTATCTGAAAAATATTCAAATTACCAAAAGATATATACTGACCCACATAGTTCTTCACAAACGTCTAACTGCTTGCCTCCATTTCTTCTTATGAAACTGTTTTTACAGGTGTCTGACAGTCAGAGTTTGCCTGGTGCAGTTCAGCCTCATTCCTCAGAGGGTCTTAACTGTGACAAAGCAGCTCGGTGTGAAAATAGAGAAAAAGAACCAGAAGAGCGACTGGAGGACGTCACTTCCAGTCCACATATGAATGTAATAGTAAAAGAGGAAGAAGAGGAGGAACCTTTGTGTGGTACATAAACATGATATTTCAGATTTTATTCTTCTGCTGTATATTAAAAGAGCACATGTGCCTTTGATGATGATTTTCACATTTATGTTTTTTTTATTTTTCACTTGTTTCCCCCATTAGAAGAGGCTCCTGAGCAGGTGTCTGGCAGTGAAGACTGTACAATGCCAGAGGAAACGGAAAAGCAGCAGCAGGAAAGCAGCACAACAGAAATTAGAATTACAGTAAAGGAGGAAGAAGAGGAACTTGTCCACAGTAAGTAAAATACTGTCTGTTGAAAAACTGGAGTAGATTTTCACTTCACTCCGGCTGACTCTCTGGTGTCTCTGACTGATTGGTTTGAAAATGAGAACCCTGATCTTGTGGCTGGTCGAGATTTTGCGAATTTCCTCTGATTAATTTGACAATTATAAAATCATAGATTCCTAAAGGGATTTGCTAGCAATCTGTGTAACATTGCTTTGCTTCTGTCAGCGACCTCTGATGTAGTTATTTCAATTCAGTGTTATTCTCCTAACGGCCAAAATACATGGGACACGGATGTGGTGCAACATGTCTGCGGCAGCATGCCCGCAGGACAGTGCATCCAGTAGAATCAACTGAAGCTGCTCCACTGACCTCGGAAGCCACACGCTCATCTCTGTTTTTATTCAGCTGGTTTTTACATTGCAAATCAGTCAAATCAATGTGTATCTGTGATCCTGTAGTGAAAATGATCAATTTAATGTATTCAGTACCAGTTATTATAGCCTACACTTCCAAACCCTGCATAACCCACGGCATCATCACTTGGCAAACCTCAATGTGCACACAGTGAAGCCGATCGTCTTATCATCTGTTCTCCTAAAAATATCCTTACAGTCTGTGTGGCAGGTAAAAAAGGAAACCGCCAGCATGACATGTCTTGTCTTTGCCCCATGTATTTTGGCTGAAGATGAAAAGCCAGCATTTGACCCTGTCACTTTCTTCTAGTGTCAGGCTGATGCTTTGAAGCAGAAGTTTAACTTGTACCTGTAGAGATCGCTTATCAAGAAGTGTGCAAAAGGAATATTACTGCTGAGGACAAGTTGGGGCAAGTGCCTGTCCATATGCAGGGTGATGGCTGGTTCACACCACATGCTTGAGCAGCGCGTGTGCGTGGCGTTACCTGTTGGTTTTCATCAGTGCCCATATTAACAGGTTAGAGCGTGGACACAGCCCACTTGTGCAGCGCTGCTCACACACGAGGTGCAGCTGCAGCCATGCTTCATCTAGAAGATTTGGAGGCTCGCCTGTTTTTTCTGCCTGACGCACTTGGTTCTCGGTAAAAACACACATAAAAAAAAAGATCTGTTGACAGTCATATCGACATTATATCAAAAACAGGAGCCCTCTCACTACAGTTTCATTGTCTACATCTGTGCAATATGTCAGAGACATGAAAAAATGGGTACAGAGTGGTGTTTTTTTTTCTTCATCTCTTTTCCCTTCTCGCTCCCTTTCTCTCTGAATGAGGAGGAAAATCACTGATTGCCTTCAGAAAACATCTATTTTCTTCTGTTCCAAACTCTTCTTGCAAACCCTATGTAGAAAGACAGAAATGCAGCCTGTGTGGACACCACAGCGCACGCGTGCCACAGCAATTCAGCAATGGTGCCGCTCGTGCTGCTCAAGCGTGTAGTGTGAACATTTGAGTCAACTTATACAGCATGCAAATGAGATGAAGGTTGATCATCAGATCATTTGTTTTGTATCTAATTTTATCTCCTTTGAATCTTGTCATGTTTTGATTCCACAAAAAAACATTTTTTGCCTTCAGTGTTATTAAATTGTGTTTCAATTTGTCGATTATGTTTCCACAGTGTCTGAGGAGGATCCTCATCATGTTGTTGACAGTCCTCCAGCCTCACCAGTGCAGGGACAGTTTACTAACAATCTGCCAAAGAGCTCTTACTGCTGCGGGCTCTGTGGAAGGGACTGTCACAAGATGTCTGCTCTGCAGATTCACATGCGAATTCACTCTGGAGAGAAACCATACCAGTGCACTCTGTGTGGGAAGCAGTTCACCCAGAAGGGTCAACTCAAAGGTCACCAGAAAGTCCACACGGGAGAGAAACCATTCTCCTGCCCAGACTGTGGGAAGAGTTTTGCCCACTCGGGCGCCATGAATAGACACCGGCTCACGCACACTGGAGAGAGGCCGTACCACTGCTCCGTTTGTGACAGGAGCTTCAACCAGTCCGGCCGCTTGAGGGAACACGAGAAAATCCACTTTGGGGAGAAGTTTGACTGTCCAGAGTGTGACAAGAGTTTCACACGAGCTTCAAGCCTCAAGAACCATTTCAGGCTCCACACAGGAGAGAGGCCATACGGCTGCGACATCTGCGGGAGAGGCTTCAGCCGCTCACAAAGCCTGAGGCTCCACAGACGGAAACATGAGCAGATTCAGACTGAGGAGTCTGTGTTCAGTGTGAAGAACGATGATTTATCACAGAGTGATGATAACTCTCCAATTAATATGTGTATAACAGACAAAAACGACTGATGATGTATTTATTTGAACCATAGAGATATGTACCAGTAGTATTACAATACAAGATTTTAGGCAGGAAAACATGAATTGTAAGAGGAGAAAGTAAGGGACTACCTCTGTGAATAGACCGTCATTAAACCTTTACTTGGTGGCTCACAAAAAGTATTAAAGCTACAATATTTAAAAAACGGTGCAGACAAATTAATAAACAGACAGGTGATGTTCAGCAACTAACTACACAGTTTCAGTCAAAACGACCAAACAAATATTTACTACAAACACAACCTTTCGTAAAAATCTTGGAAACTGCTTAGATGATAAATTTTAGAGGTCATATTTATTCGCGTTTATCACTCGTACCTATGTTAGTTGCATTGAAATATCACGCTCACATTAGTATTTATGGTAGTACAAATGACTCATTTAAGGTCTGTGATTTCACTTTTCCCATGCAGTATTTGTCAAACTAATCGTGTATGTGGAAATTGGATTGAAGAATAATCATGTTATTGTATCAGATGTTACGGTGGCCGACGAGCAGTCAGTGAATCAGGTGAAACTGGAATTCATTCTTTGGGTACATGAGCTGCTGAAATATCAGAAACATTTAGCCAGTAATGAAGCGGTGGGATCATGATATTTATCTTTTTTTTGCCAAAACCATTTTGCCTTAGTGGTGATTGTTATTTTTAATTTATAAAGTCTCTGTTATTCAACAACCAAATCATGAATCAGGCTCACCTGGTTTAGACGACTCTGAAAGGCCATAACCATTGTGAATAACGGTATCATCCTCTTAAGGCTGTGATACAAAAGGCAATAGTTTGAAGCCATGTAGATGGTAAATTTTGCCCAGTGCTGCCTCTGTTAATTGTATGGGACATGTTATACTGAACAATAAAAGTTAAAGTACTAAAGACTATTTTG
>JAJHUR010087826.1:0-11000 GCA_027495735.1 Lutjanus campechanus | reverse complement strand
GATTCAAAATGAAGCGTTCATTGTGTGGCACAGAGTTTACGCAGGTGTACAGCGATAGCAAAATCTTAGCTGATGATGTTTAGACAGCCTTTATTTGTTTGTTTCTGTCTTATCTGCAATATTGCAATTTATCCGCTGAATTATGACAACATTGTATTGTCGGCAGTTCCTGTTCTGGAACTTGAGAGATTGGAAGCAGGAAGGTCATTATGCTAACAAGTCAGATAACACAAAGTAATTCTAATCTGCTTCCTCTTGTCTTGTGCTTCCTTCCTGTTCATATCTGTTCTCCACAGCCCCCTGTTGTCGTCTCACATTACACTCAGCCCGGTACATTCTGATCATGTCTAATCTCCTGCTCCTCACTCCTCACTCCTCACTCCTCCTCCTCCTCCTCACTCCTCCTCCTCCTCCTCTTCACTCCTCCTCCTCCTCCTCTTTCTGCTACCTGGCACTGAGCTCTGTGTGCTGATTCAGCCCGTTGTGATAATGCATATATGAGAGTTCCCGGCCCTGATTTGAAGGCATTAAAATGCTGCGGGCAGTGGACAGAAGTAATCTCTCTTTCTGCCAAATGCAACCTTCAGCTCAGTGGGAGTTAGCGTGCTGACGGGCCCCCTTCTCTCGTATCCAGGACGGCGCCTGAGCAGAACCGTGCCTCCATCCGCGCATCACCTGCTGAATGTTTTTGAATTTTATTTTTCTTGAGCTTGATGAAATGTGCATGATGAACCCGCTTCACTGTGCTTCTCTCTTTTTATGTTGCAGGCGACACGCCTCATTGCCTGTAGAAGTCTCAGAGATTCCGCTAAACCTTATTGCCCCTCCGTGTAGAAGAAGTTACCCCTGTCGCAAATGGAAGTCTGCATCTTTTGGGTAAATCTCAGGGTTTTTATTGTAGTCACCTTCTTTTCATCAGACCACAACTCTCTAAGCCCATTTCCTTGACAGTCTATCTCATTACAACACCTTTTCTGTCCCGGTGCTAGTTTACAGTATCACTCTGTTTATCAGCCTGAACCAAACATCTAATTTCTGACCCTGCCATTCCCCATGCTGCTGTTGACTGTTTCTTTGTTTGTCAGTCTTTTTCCGTTTCTTCGTGAAGACTTCCACCTCCCGCTGTGTACAAGCTGGTGGGTGGCCTCCTCAGCCTCCAAATCCACTCAGATAGAAAATGAACAACACCCATCGCAACCACACACATGAAGTAGAAGCGCGGCAGGGGTACGGACTACTTTCTGGGATATAGCTGGCAGAACAGACCCCTGTGATGACACATCGCTGGCTTTATATTCTCTCTATCTTCAGGATTACTTCACGAGTGCTGAAAGAGTTGAAGGGTTCTAAGAAAGGGAGTAACAAACCTTTGCTTCACTGCTACACAACTCTGTAGATTCTTAAATAGAAAGAAAAAATAATAGATAGATAAATAATAGAAATAGAGAAATAAACCATATAAGATTCGTCAGCTTGTCCCAACACTCTTAGAAATGAGGGTTCCAAAAGGGCAAAAGGTTCTACTCAGAACTATTTGCTTCTGAAGAACCCTTTTTTTTAAGAAAAGGTTTGTCAAGCGTTCTTTGTAAGACTAAGGGTTCCATTAAGAACCCTTTTCATCCAAAGAACTCTCTTTGGAAGAAAGAGTTCTTGATGGATTGTCGAAATCCTTGAAGAACTCTTTCATCAAGCATTCTTTGTACCATAATATATCATGGTAGAACCCCCAGGTTGGGTTCTAAATAAAACTCTTTGTAATATAAAAGAGTTCTTGGTAGAACCTTTGCATGGGTTCTCTTAGCACCCTGAGAGGGCGACTTAGTACTGGATGGAACCCCCAGACAGGGCTCTGTGTGCAATCATTACACCAAAGAAGGGTTCTCTGTAGAACCTCTGATATGGGGTTGTGGTTGAAACCTTTCATAGATGGTTTTAGGTGTGAAAACATAAGATGGGTGTTGATCATAAAACAGGTTCTCTGGTGAACACCTTGTGTAGGTTCAGGATGAACATAAAACATAAAAGGTTCATGGAAGAACCTTGTTCTTGTGAGAAGATAGAAAGATTCTGATTTGATTTGAGATTTGGATAGAATCTTTCACAGATGGTTGTGTGTGTAACTCCTTCTGTTGGGTTCTAGGAAGGACTCTCTGAAGGGGTTCAAAGTGGAACCTTTATAAAGGGCTCTACCAGGAACCAAAAGGGTTATCCTATACACTTTTAGAAATAGGGGTGCTAATTACAACCATAATGGGCTTGTACCAATAGGGGTTCTCCTATGGTTCCTGGAAGAACTTTTTAGATAGGCTCCACCTGGAACCCTTTAGGGGGGTTATGCATAGAACCATCTGTGGAAGGTTCCATGAGAGGTGAGAAGTTCTGCAGATAACCCTTCTATGGTATAATGGGTCCACCCAGAACCTTGTGTGGGGGTTCCATCTAGAATTGTTCCACCTTCTAAGGCTGCAAACAAGAACAAGGATCTACCAAGAACCATTTTATATACCACAGGTTTCATCTAGAACCCACACAGGGGACTCTACCAAGAGTCCTTTTGTATTAAAAAGGTTTCATCGAGAACCCACACTAGGGGTTCTACCAATAACCCTGTTATATTCCAAGGGTGTCATCTCAAATCCAACCAGAGAGTTCTAAAAGAACCCTTTTATATTCAAAGGTTTCATCTATAACTTATCCAGGGAATTCTACAAAGAAACCTCTCTAGGGGTTTTGTCCAGACTCTTACAACCTTCTAAGGGTGCAAACAAGAAGAAGGCTCTACGGAGAACCCTTTTATACTCTAAAGGTTTCATTTAGAACCCACCCAGGTGGTTCTACCAAGAATGCTTTTATATGCCAAAGGTTTCATCTAGAACCTATTCAGGCGGTTCAGTAGAGAACCCTATTATATTCCATGGGTTTCATCTAGAACCAACCGAAGGAGCTCCACCAAGAGGCCTTTTATATTCCAAGGGTTTAATCTAGAACCTGCCCAGGGAGTTCTAGAACCCTTTTGTATTCCATGGGTTTCATCGAGAACCTACCCAGGGAATTTAACCAGGAACCAGGTTTTATCCAGAACCCACCCTGGTCAGTCTACCAAGAACCTTCTCTGGGGCTTCTTTCCACTTTCTAAGAGTGCTAACAAGAACAAAGTTCCATGGAAGACCCTTTTATACTCTAAAGGTTTCATCTAGAACCCACCAGGGCTTTCTACAGAAAAGAATTTTCTATTACAAGGGTTTCACTTGTCCTCTGAGGGTTCTACAAGGAACCATACTGTTATTGATTTGCATATATTATATTGTGATCATCCATCATTTTAACTATTAATGTTTGAGTTACCAGTGTTTAAATTCAGTATTTCAGCAACATTCCAACAATCCTTGAAGAACTCTTTTTTCCAAAAAGAATAAAAAGGATTCTTAATGGAACACTTGACGGACCCTTTCTGCACAAAAGGTTAAACAGAACATTGAGGAAGAGCGTACACTGTGAGCGGCGTGTTCGCATGAAGCACCTTGCGGCACACACAGTACAGTAGCGCCCTGCCTGGCAGGCTGGCTGTCTGTCCATGCAGTCCTCCCCTCTGTGGATGCTTTTCCTTGGAGTTCATTACAGCTGCTCAGCGAGGCCCTGAGAGCTTCTCAGCAAATGAGGAGAGATGGGGAGAGATGAAAACCCTGAGAGCGTTGAGCAGTGGGACATAGGCTTCAAAAGCTTCATGGCAATTTCAAAGGATTTTTATTCTTGATGCCGCGCTCACTATATCTATCGAGTATCCAGCACTGAGCTGTAGAGCGATTCTAAAAGCAGGTTTGTGGAAGGGGGTGGGGGACGCAAAAATCTCACCCTATAGGCTTTTGCCCCGGGACGAAGACGCCAGCGAAAGCCCTAATGAGTCTTGTTTGTTCACCATGTTTATTGATTCTAATTAGCCGTGGAGATGAAGAGAGTACGACGAATGAGTGCTAAACACTTGTGATTACAGTGAGGTCTTGAGCTGTCCCGCTCTATTAGCAAGTATTCGCCGAAGAACATGAGGAACAAGTGCACATCAATTACAGTCGCCCAGGGACTTGTGTTCTGAATGACGTTTGGGTCAAGCTGGAACTTACAATAGGAGTGTAGGTGTGTAGATTGGATAACGAATGCAATTATGTTAAACCCCCGAGAGGCATGGAGGAAGTGACACATTGCTGCGGGTAAAATCACACTGTGAAGCAATATGCTGCCGTACAGTGAGGCAGCTTTAGAGACAGATCATCGGGCTTTTATATTTGGCAGATATGAGATTAAAGGTGTCAGCGGCAGGAAAAGGTAACAGCGAGAGATAAGAAAACTCTCCTCTTTTGGACTTTTCTGCTCTTGTACGTGTAGATTCATGGTGATCCTCACTCTTTGCTAAACATTATTGCATTGCTTAGTTCACTTAAGTCAACTTTTATGAAGGAATTTCTGATGATTCAAACTGTGACATCACACAGAGCACAGATTTCAGGGTTTTTTTTCCACAGCACTTCAGTGGAAGGTAGAAAATGTGAACTCAAATTAAAATTAGAGTGAAGAACTTTTACAAAAATGAACATCTGTCAGTGGTCATTTTGACCTTTGACTTCCAAACTTTATTATCTGTCATGATTGATATGTCTGTGTAGGTTCTCAGTCATCCAGGTCATGGTATCCGTAGCAAGGTTTGTTGTAGGCAACTGGACTTCATAGAGTTCTTGAAGACGTTTCGCCTCTCATCCAAGAGGCTTCTTCAGTTCTGAAGAAGCCTCTTGGATGAGACGTTTCGCCTCTCATCCAAGAGGCTTCTTCAGTTCTGAAGAAGCCTCTTGGATGAGAGGCGAAACGTCTTCAAGAACTCTATGAAGTCCAGTTGCCTACAACAAACCTTGCTACGGATGTCATGATTGATACAAAAAAGTGGAAATTTCAACATTTTTTGACTTTATGATCAGCTGTAGAGATTTTGTACTTCTATGCTATACATTATTTACTGTTGAACCGGATAAATTGTGCAATGTAACATGAGCATTGTGTTTACATTCTAAACATGACTTTTTGTAACAACGGCTGAATGCAAGCAACTGCAGATGGATACAATCCAACTGGCACTCTCTGGCTTAAAACCTTGCATATGGAAGCATTTTGGCATCTATGAAGTTGAAGGCAAAAGGGACCTGGATAATTGTGTTATTATTAACCAGCTTCTGAATCAGACTCAGATTGCGAGGTGCCAAGAGATCCCCACCCTTAGTGTGTAATTACTCTCACTGCCATAGGGGGGAGGCAAAAGTTCTGCACTGCCAGTTTAACATGACAGAAATTGGTTTTGTTGGCCACTTGGGGGCAGCCCACTAAGCTTTAACCTTATAATTAACGTATTATTATGCATATTTTTTAGTGGTTATACTATTGCAAGAGTGCTAGTAAACAGTTGCCAATTACACACCCAACAAACACAGAGAAATACTAGCCTTCATTTGGAGCTGGTATTTCGGGCTGCTTAACAACACAATTTCAGTCTCCTTTTTGCTCACTTTTAGTCTCCACCATCTCCTGAAAAATATCTGCACCTTTTGCAGCTAAATGCTCCACCAGCTTCACCAGCTAGATGCTAGCGATATGCTTGATTAGTCGCTGAGTGGTTTAACCGTTGCTACCCTCATTGGTCAGTACTTGAAATACTTGTTGCCAAACCAACCGACAAATATTTTGTCAATGTACAGCGCTGGTTAACTGTTGCGTCTAAGATTTTACACAGCCCCCCACTACTAGCTGGGTCTGCAGCCCTGGCAGGTGGCAGACCCTGCCAACCCCACCCCACCCCTTACGCTAATGCCCAGAAGTTAAATCAGCGAGGTAGAAAGTGGGACAAATACAACATCTTGTATTAGTATTTTGATCTTAAAACTGAAAATAAAGTTATTTGTAGGCTGTGTCAGAATAAACTGACATATAACCAATCGACTGGAGCATTGTGTAACCACATTCAGCACATACGTGTGGACGTTAACCTCCAAGGAGAGCAGGCCGCTAGTGTTAGCACTGCTAACTTTAGCCACACTTAACAAACCAATATGATTTTACTCTGTTACTCATTGTTTTCCTACTTTTAGACTAGCTGACTAGTCCAAAATTTTAATTTCTGTTTAATGAACAGGGAGATTAGTCTTTAGGAACATCCCTACTAGATGCTAATTTTGTCTGACCGTGAGTTTTCCCTGAAAACTGCTGCTACTAGAATCAAGGTTGGTAAGAGCCGTGAAACTAACCAAAACAGTAAAATTATGGGACCTAAAACCAAAACGATAAGCTAAAAGACGCTAAAGTGCTTTACAGAGGTGAGAGAAACTGCAAAGTTTGTTAAATATTCTGATTGGGTTTGTGACATCACATGTTGTCATTATTCTAATTGTTAATATCAACATTTTAAAAAGAATTTCATGAGCATTGAACCTCAACTAAATTTTGGTCATATTGAGATGCCTTGTGCTAGTTTACACTAACTTTGTCAGATCATCCATTGTTGTAGGAAATATGTTTCAAAATCTGAATCTTTAAAACTGTACATGTGTTATGTTCTGTAAATGAGTGTGAAGTGTTTGAACTTTTAGCTGTCTCTTTCTGGACATGCTATTTTGACTCACTAATGTAAAGGTGTGCACCAGTAATGTTTACCAGACAGGCTCCGTCTCAGAGTATTGGCAGGCTTGAAAAACAGGCATTTTCAGTTTGGAAAAAAAAAGCTGTAGCTGTACAGAAATTCTAGCCACATATGGGAAGTTCATTTTTCATTGTGGTCTGCTTTTTCTTTTGATCTGGTGTTCTCTCTTGGATCTTTTTGCCTTTTTAATGAGAGCTCAGTGAGGGTAACTGCAGGCATTCAGTGTCTTCCAATACCTGATGTTAGTGTGTGTGTCCTTGGCCTTTGTATATGTCGATATGGTCTCTGCCCAGTGGTGTCCAGATTACTTCCAGTTTGCGCTCCATTGGATGGTGTGAATCAGAAAGCAGCTAGTGATCTGTGTAAATGGCTTTCCTGTAAAGTTCATTTCTTTGTTTTTCAGTCTGCAGAGTCCAGAAAAGACAGTTTGATGAAAGCCCTCTAGGGTTTCATCCGTGTACACCCTGTTGTCCACAATGCCATGTGGACACCAGTGAACCCGCGGAGCTGTCATGTTTCTCCTTGTGCTTGAAATATCTTGGCTTCAAGCACAGATTCAACAAAGAGCACACCTGGTCTGGGTTAAGTTTCATTCTTTTCTGTCTGTCTGGTGAGCTCTCTTACTGTCTGCACTGCTGATATCACCGCCGCATACTGCACTGTCATCAGCTTCCATGTTGATTTATTGAAACGTGCAAACAGTCTCCAAACTTCTGTATTGGATGTTTAGTGTTACTAGGCAGAGTTGCAGGGATAGTGGTCAAATATTTGTAGACAATATTTGTGTCTGTGGACACTAAGTTGATCCCTTAGTATGCAGTGGATGATTGTCAATTATGGGTGGATGATATGGCCAAAATCTTCTACACTTTGTTTTTTAAAGAGTTTTGGAGGGCCGTTTAGTGTTTTTTATTGACAGAACAGCATCAGATAGACAAGGAATGGGGAACCCATGGCTGCTACTGAGGGCTGTTCTCTGCCTCTGTACATGGGCTGCTAGCTCTACCAACTCAGCTATTGGGGTCCCCTCACTATATGTAATTTTATATGACAGTAATGGCATCACAACACAATAATTGTTTTGTACATTTAGTTAAGAATTTGTTTAAAATAACCATTAATGTTGCCAACTGTTTCCCAATAAAAGTAATGGCTGGCTCCAAAAGTTGCTAAAAGTTGCCAAAAGGAGTCAGGTGCTCATTTGGATACTGATGGCATCATCACCCAAGCATTTGCATTAAGCTTGTGTTGGTTGTAGCAAGCAAAGAAGAGACCACCTTTAGCCATGTAAAAGGTAGAGAAATCTTTAGCCAAATAATCACAAACTAGTAAAAAACTTTAAAAGTAATCCAATAAAAGTGGCTAGCACTTGCTCCAGTACTTGCTAAACGTCACCCAATTACATCAGGCGTTCATTTGCATATTGATGATGTTGACATGTAAGTATTTGCATTAAGCTACTGTAGAGAGAGAGAGAAAGTGAGCCCTAGACTATTTGCAGAAATAAGTCGCTAAATTTGTCGCTAGTCGCTTTTTGAAAATTAAGCCATCAAGAGAGTCTGAAAAGTCACTAAATCTGGCGTTGCCAAGTTGACACACTGATAACCATGCCGTACTGTGTTTCACCACATTTGATTGTCTTCTTCTTAGCTGACTTTAAAACAGAAGATTCAAAATTAACCTTCCAAACCATATCCACACGATAGATGTTGGACCACTTATAGTGAGAAGCTACAATTTTGCTCTCCTCTCTGGTCACTTGCCACTCTTTTATTCTGTCACGACTGGCAAACCAGTCTGTTGCTCTCATGGCACATGACAATGTGGTAAGAAGTCGTGCTGCCGTCCAAATCACGTTACCTTGTGAGGCAGCTGGATTTGCAAAACCATGCAAGAATCCAGCCCTGGTTTGCCTCTTAGTCTGCTCTGAATATATAGCAGAGACACTAAGGGATAGCTCTCACAGTAGAAATGGTAGACCTATTGCCAAATCTCTGCTGGTGGGCACATTTCTACTATCACATGCTACCGTCCAACCCTCACCTTTTTGTCTCTTGGGCATTGTGTTACTTCTTGTATCAACTTGTGGTGTTCTCTAGGGTTTTATGGGTATCAGAGCCAGGATGTGCTTGAACAGAACCAGTCAAGATAAACTGTAATCTGACCACACCTGAAGGAAAGTGTTTATACCTGTACGGACTGGCAACACTCAAAGGTGGATAGAAAAGCCCGCCATCATAGAGAGCAGTGAGATGAGATGAATAGCCCAAACATGGGATAATGACACATCCTTTTGGATATTCTCTTCATGGAGATATTCATGGGGTTGTGCTAGGTGTGCACACAAAAAGGAAGCTTAACAGACACTTGGCCAATCAATGCGTAAAGTTAGCATGTTTGTTGGATTGTTGTTTTCAGAAAGTTACAAATATAAGATAATGAGAATGCACACCAAAGTTTGATGTCAGAAAGGTGTGGATGGAAGGAGTTTCAACTGCTGCTGGATGATCCACCAAGCACTCTAAAGCATTCTGGTGCCTTTTGAATCACTAAGAAGGAATGATAGGCCTTCCTCTCGATATTTATCACCCCAGTACACCTCCCGTTGTCTTCTGGCATGATGGTGATATTGGCAAGTTAATCAATCTTTGTCAATGCAAATTGCCACATGTTTCATCCATCTTCTCCTGGGTGGTCACATCGGTGTTGGGGGAGGCTTCGAGTGGTTTAGGTGCTGGACAGGGCCTCCTCAATCGATGTGGTTCTGCTAGATGTCTGATTATGTGGCAGCTGATCATCTGCTGGGATGCGTTCAGATTAGAGGTCTTCACTGGTCCATGTGGATCCAGACATAGATAATTGAAAAAAGAGAGACCCGATCCACAGAAACCCAAGGATAATTAGTAGGGATGTTCCTGGCGACTAATTTCCCTGTCGATTAAACGCAAAATTTAATTCAGACTAGTCGACTAGTCTAATACTAAGAAAACCGTCAGAAAGCAGTTAAAATTGAGCAGAATTTATTAATTTATAATGTTAAACACCGTAAAAAAAAAAAACACTGTGCGTTTTAAGAGCCATTTAAAGCCGTTAATCACAGTCAACAATCACCAAATTGTACTTTAAATGCTGCTGAAATGTGCAGTACAAACCAAACACATTAACTTACAAAACATTACAGCAACTTACTAAATGCTTCACCTAAATGCTCTCAGACTGAAGAGGATCACGGAGTCTGCAGGTAACGTTAAACGACCCGGTGCTGACGTTAGCTACCAGTCTGCTACACAGCGACATTAACGTTAGCAGCGCTAACAGCAACAGCAGTTCAGCTTAAGGGTTTATATCCGTGTCTGTGATTAATGTGGGCACATGTTTCTCCAGTCGGGTGATATCAGCTTATTATGTTACAGTCTACATTCAACATTATTTACATTGTCTAGATTAAAACGCTGCCAAACCGCGCTGGTTTTACGAGCCGTCATCTGTCCGACTTTGCTAATATAAACAGCCGGGGTTGTCTAGGTGATCGGGGTGTACCCGCTGGGCGAGGCTGCCATCTGACCGTGCCGCAGCCCCGACTAGTGGCGGGCAGCTGCATAAAATCTTAGACGTGACAGATGACTGGCATTGTGCATGAATGAAATATTGATAAATACAAAATAAAACGACTAGTAATTCTGGTGCCGACTAGTAAGGGAGGGGACGTTTAATCGTATAGTCGACTAATCGCGCGCATCCCTAATAATTAGACCCATTCCAAAATGCTGTCAGCCTTGCCGGGGTTGAGACCTTTGACTTCAACCGAGTTGACTGATTCTCTGGTGTGACATGGAACAGTGGTTTCTCAAGTAAGAAATGACCAATAAAGCGTCGCAGTCGGTCTAGTCGATCTAAAAGCGTATGTTACCCTACACACTGATTCCAGCTCCGCATCTCCAAACTGTATTTGGGAGACTGCTGGTTTTGTACTATTTCAATTGTCTTTAGGCTGACTCATAGCTGCTAACTAATTAGCTTTTCATAGTCTGGATAAACCCTGCTGTGAAGAGTACATGAAGACACAGTAACATTACAGGGGCTGCTTATATACACACTTTATGGCTGACTAAGTAATGGAATTGCTCCTCACATTCACTTTCTCACAAAACCATAGACTGTGGGGGCAAAAACAAAGTTTGTTGGCATGACAACCCACCAGTATCAACTTAAATTGATGTTAGATCTGTTAGATTCAGGGACTTTCATGGTTGGTTAAGGAAAATCGAATCCACCCATCCCCCGAGGAAATCGGTTAGAGTGGAGGCAACGTCAGACTGAAGATGGA
>JAJHUR010087825.1:2240-17946 GCA_027495735.1 Lutjanus campechanus | reverse complement strand
CACACACACACACACACACACACACACACACACACACACACACACACACACACACACACACCTATTGTCCCTCCGTCTTATCTCTCGCTGAGCTGCTCTCTTGTCTCATCTGTTGTCCTGCTGGTTTCCCTATTGGCCAGGCCTTTCACTATCACATCAAAACAACCCTGAGACGCTGATGCCAGTTCACAGTCCAGGTAAAAAAAAAACTAAAAAAAAAAACACATATCAGGCCAGAAAAGAGAATATAAAAGAACTGTGAACTTTAATCTCATGGGGGACAAAGAAGAAAACTGAGGCTGAAGGATTTCCCAGATTTTAAAAGAAAAAGAAAGCCAACATGGTAAGAGGACGATCATTTATTCACAGCAGATTTTCATAATATTTACCATAATTTTCCTCAGGCGCCCGGCCGAGTTAGTTCAGGTGTGGAGGAGAAAAAAGGGGCCTCGGGCTATTCTTAGATCAGGCGAGAGGCAAGATGGCTGCACGCTGCTTAATTTGCTAGCTGGGTGGACTCACTTTCCTCTGAGGGGGTGAAAGCTAAATCAAATGTGCAATGAAAAACGCCAAACAGTACATTTCACTGCATTGGTAATTCTTAAAGGTGCAATACGTTTAATTATATTCTAGCTCTGTATTCTGTCGAATTTCGGTTTGGAGCCTTCGGGTAAAATCGTATCAGTTAGACGACAAAAAGCACTGCGAGCTCGGCCGTATTTGTATGCAGCACAACCAGTTTAAAGGTCCTGCACTGTGTTTTCTTTTCAAATAGTGCAGATTTTTAATACATTGTTGGGAAGACTAATTACTGGCCTCTTTAGTTGGATGAGAAGATTTTAATTTTGTAAATGGTAAATGGTAAATGGACTGTATTTATATAGCGCTTTTCTAGTCTTTTAGACCACTCAAAGCGCTTTGACAATTACAAGTCACATTTACCCCATTCACACACACTTTCACACACTAATGACAGGTGGCTTCTTCTTCTAGAGAAGACCCAACCTGTGCATCAGAACTCATTCACTCGCATTCATACACCGGGAGCAGTTTGGGGTTCAGTGTCTTGCCCAAGGACACTTCGACATGTAGACTAGAGGAGCCGGGAATCGAACCACCAACCCTTCAATTGGGAGACGACCCGCTCTACCACTGAGCCACAGCCGCCCACAGTAACCACAGAACAGCCAAGTCATTGTCATTTTGACCATTTTCAAATCTATATTTGCAATAACTTAAAAAGTGTCTGTATTATCATTTATAATGTTTATATAGAGAGAAATTACACAAAAGGCAAAGAAATACCTGTTTTAACTTTTCTGACACCTCCTGGTTAAAACTCAAAAAGTCAGAAGTTGTGAGGCCCCGGTTTCATTTGCCCTTCTGCCCCACAGGAGGTTTAATTTTTACCTATTTTGGCCATATGCAGTCATATTGTTGTGGGTATCTTGGTTGCTTAGCAACTATCATTGTCTCTGTCGAAGAAACATGGCAAGCGGTCTCGAGTTCCATCAATCTGCCTCGATTAAAATACAAATAATTAGACTAAATTGTCCCAATCAGAAGAGTAATTGAAGAATTTGAGGAACATAAAGTAGGGGAGACCAGGGACAGTTGTAACACTTAATCTTAGCACCTATAACCTGCTAAGTTTTTGTGTTAGAGCTCATAAATTTGGTGTGTTTTGTGTGTTGTGTTTTCTTTTTTATAATTTTATTCTATTTGCACTCTATCACTTACTCACTCCTTCTCTACCTGTATTTCCCCAGCATGGTATCAATTTGATCTTGTCTTAAATTCTTGATTTTTAAATAATTAATTGACTTATTAACTTAATAACTATTAACCTAGTACAGGTGTTGACACTCAGTCTATTTGACAAGTACATCAGGCATTTTATAACATTTACAGTAATCGCTGCAGCTGCGTTTTAGTTGTAAATGCTTTCATTACATGCATAATTCATATACATTTATATAACATTAAACATAGATGTGATCTCCTCCATCATGCACCCACTCAAATGTTGAAATGATTCATAAACATGAGGATAAACTGCTCCTACCAGAGACGGTATAATATAATTTAGCATGAGATAATATAAGTTCTCAAGTAACAGCCGAGGGGCATTATTGAACATTTACTAATTGGTATAAACAAACAAACGAAAAAATATGAATCAGTTTATGTTCGCTGTGGTTTGGCGGGGCCACCAGGCACCCTGTTGATTTGACCCGCAGGCTGTAGAAGCGGAGCAGCGCTGCTTTAGATTCATCCTTAATTACTGATCATAAATATACATCACAAATCTATGTAACGTATATTTCTTGTGATACCTTTTGTTAGTTGTAATCTTGACCAGACGCCGGTGTTAAAGCTGCACCAAGCAATATTTTTTTAATATGAAAAATAGATCAAATGACTGTGCAAGTTTAAAAGTGTGCAGAACTTTGTTATCTCGGCTCTGTGGAGCATTTTAGTGTCTTTCAGTTCAATGAGGAAACTGTTCTGATTGGAGCTGGAGGATTTCTGAAATTCTTCAGATGTTTGGAGTTCTTCATAAAATTGTTGGGGAAAAACTAGTGAAGACATCATTGTTAAAAGTTTTCCTAAAATTAATACCTCTAAGCTAATGTATGATGATGGACATCTGGTTCTTCTCAGAAGTGGTGGGACCAAAGGTTTTCAAGTGTTGGTGTTACAAAATGCACTATGTACCTTTCTAATAAAACTGGATTACAATTTTAAAATATGTTATAATAACGAACGATATACTGCCAGTGCAGTGCACACACAACACTTCACTACAACACCACTCTGGTTTCAGTTAAACCAGATTATCTCGTCTCAACATCTAATTTAAAGAAACATTTGCAGACCAACTGCTAACATTAGCTACACAAATGAACTGTTATTGCTACACAGCATTATTACACAGAACAAACACTAGCTTTAGCTAAACAGACAAACCGCTAATGTTAGCTACACAGGCCAACTGCTAACATTAATCTACACAAACCAACCGGTAACTTTAGCTACATGAACTAATCGCTAATGTTAGAGGTAATCCAAAAGTAAGACAAAGTAATTAAATTACGTTACTTGGATTAGGTTTCATTTTTTAAGAGGTAATTAGTAACTGTATCCCTGTATATTACATGTAGAAGTTAACTTCTTTTCCCGTCACTGATTACTTCACTCTGTGTTGAACAGAAGCTGTGCAAACGTGAATCCAGGCTTGAGGCTCTGCAGGCTGAGCTGTGCTGCCGCAGAGGTTCTGCTGCGGATACAAGAACGATGAAATAAACTCTGCTGCTGAAAACACAAACTGTTGTCATGTATTGTTGGAACTATCTCCATGGACACTACGGTCTGTCTTTCTGTCTTTCTGTCTGTCTGTGTGTCAACCTTTAGCCAATCCTCCTCTCTTGCTGCTCTTTTTCATCTCTCCCTGTCTGTCTGTCTGCTCGTCTGTCTGTCTGTCTGGTTGGTGCTTTTATGTGATGTCAGAGCTCCCCATGCCTCCTAGTGTGCGGTTTGATTCTGAGACAGAAAATGATGCAAGTGAAAGCAAGTAAATAAACCGGTTATATACATTATCTGCTCTGTATTTCGCTCGGCTCTCCGTCCCTCTCTGTTTTGATTGCACACACACTGGAACAAAGCATGCTGAGACATAAAACGTATGCCTCAGCTTTTAACATAGCAAAGTAAAATGAAATACAGGAGAGGAGGAGGAGGTGGGAGCGTGCGAAAGACAGAGAGGCTCTTAGGTGAATTGTTTTGTTGGATTAATGCTGAGGATAAATAAAGAGAAATCCGAGGTGTCGGTGAGCTGTGATGAGCTCCATCACTCCAGCGACTTAATGAAATCAGCCAGCTCTTCATATTTCACTCAGCTACACAATCTGATTAAGACCTCTTCCAAATATGGACGCACACACACTCACAGGCACGCTCACATGTGTGAGGTGGCACAACTGTGTTGATGCATACACACATTCACACATCAAATATAGAGACATATGGCCTGGAAAGAGGAATGAAGGGGAGGGAGGGAGGAAGAGGAGGAGGAGGTTTGGAGGAGAGGAGCTGACTGATGGGTTGATCTCCCAGGAAAACACATATGGACCGATCATGCAAACACAACCTTTATACCAGCTCCCCAGTGATGTGTCTGCCGCGGCTGCACGACGTTACAACCGTGCTGAGAGCGATCGCATTACAATAATATCCTGACTTTTCTCAAAAGAAAAGCGCTGTAACAAATTTCAGCTTGAGTGATGTTATTAGTCGCCAGTCAAGCAGAAAATAAGTCATTACTTTTGTTTTTACTGCGAGTCTTTCAGATTTATTTTCATCTCTTTATCTCCAAGAAAATCTAAAACATTGTCTTTTTTTTTTTTGCAGTTATGGACAGATTTTGAGACAGCCCCTGAACACAGACATGCAAATAGGTGCCCACCCCAAAACTACATGACCAATAACACTGAGGGTCCTACATGGTGTAAAGCAGTCTTTCTAAATTTTTTTGGACAACATCTCAGACAATACTGAGCTCTCAAAGTACCATTTTACTGTTTTGAACCATTTGGTGCTCGCAGGTTCAGTGAATACTTCTTACGTAGCTGCTAACACCTGCTGTCGTCCACCTAGTTTTCAACACGGCTCCTCCCGAGCTGCTCTTCTCTTTGTTTGGAGGCACCATCACAGTGTTGGTGAAGCATTCATTTTCTTTCTCGTCACTTTACCTTCACTTACTATCTCGCAATCAGAGTTAAGCTTGTAACTACCAGATGGAGGACATGTGCACGCTTCATGCATGATCGTGACTATGCAGCAGGCTGATATTTAAATATTTCAGTGATCTGATATTTTTTTTGTATTTTAATTAGAGGTTTTTTAGTATTTGCATAGTATTATATGTTTTTAATAGGTCTGCAAATTGTAAGAACCTTAGTCGATTGATCATTGGTAACAATAATGATGTATTAATTCATTAATCATCGTTACCAGACAACACCAAATGCATTTTTCCTCCCACAGAGCAAAGCTTTATTTGCACATCAACATACTGCAAATTCTCTGACAGCATCACAACCTTTGAAACATACAAAGCTTAAAGGCCTGCATATTAAACAAGTAATTAACATGCAAAGCACACAATTATCTGTTATATTATATATATATATTATATAGATCTTTAATTGATTGTAGATTGATTAAATTTTACTTGATCAAACTCTTAATCATTTATATAGTTAGTATTTCAATTAATTTATTTCACCATCCAAAAAAAAAAGACATTCCGTTGTGTACCACTAGAGGGCGTGTCCCAACATCACTTATGGTGGTTAAATGGTGCATAAATTGGGTGCAAAGTAATGTGCAAGGGGCAAAACAGTTATATTTACTCTATTACTAATATTATATATATATGTACTCTATTACTGTAGGTAATCATAGGTGTGTTTTTAGTGTAACATCAATTACACCAATTAAAGGGGGGCCTCACTGGCCTCCCCTGAAATTTGTTTGGCCAGATATTTGTAAATGTGCATTTTTAAAAAAATGTTTTTTGTAAGTAGCCTGCTTTTAATTTTTTAAAAGAATAATTAAATTTATTGATCATTTTACAACCCAGGGTTCTATAATGAAATGTTTGCCGTAGTTCCCTTTATACTGTGCTACAACAAAACTATATCCTATATAAATAAATAATAAATAAATATGATAAATCATAAAAATAATTCATGGTGGAATGAACATAATGAACATAACTCAGCCTGAGAAAATAGATACAATTTAGGTCCATTTTCATATTGACGACTTAAAAATAAAGTATAGAAGCTTTGTGTTGTGATTGGCTGGACTATTGATCTGTTAAATTTAAATAAATAAATAAAATAAACACAGGTATGTAAGAAGCTGTAACATACATGTGCACCTACACACACGTGTACGTGCACTTCATGCCTCCCCTGCGTGAGTCAGTCAGAGTCTGGAAACACACCAGAACAAAAGGTTTGATTAGAGATTTCAGGTATTTTGCCAAACAAAGCAGAGTTCAGTCCTCAGAAAATGACTCAGATCACAATCAGAAGCAAGAAAAAACATGATTGGTTCACACCTACACTTGACCCCTTTGACCCTCCAATAAAGAACGTTGATAACAATCACCAGACTGACCCTTTGTGCCCCCGGGGGCCTGAACCCAGTTGTCCAGTTCGGTGATTCATACACGCTCTTTGTGTATGTATTATCAATACACTTTGGATGAGAAGTGACAGAGCAAAGCATCGAGGGTAAAGTCGAGGGTTGTGTCCTCAAGCAAGGACAACGTCCCTCTGACCAATCGATCGGTCAGTGAGAAAGAAAGAACAAGTCATTTCTGTGTTCTTATTTCACTCTGCAGCACCTGCACTGACTTTTGTGAAACTTCTGTTGTTTATAATTTCATTTTTCTCACATTTGAGGCAGCCTGTGACTTTTCATAAAAATGTTCTCGTTATAATTCACCACAGTTTCTGAGCTGCAGTGCAACAAAGACAGAACAGAACCGTCCAGCAACAATCACCAAGAACAATAATAAAAAAACACGTTATCAATAAAGAAATATTATCACTGCACAACACATGGTTCTACAACAAAACTAGAACTGTACACTCTCAAAAATAAAAACTAGAACTAAAACTAGGGTTCTTCAGCTTGTCCCCATAGAAGAACCCTTTTTGGTTCCTGGAAGAACCTTGGAACCCTGTCAGAGGGGGGTTCTATCAAGAACCGCCTACTTTTATATTTCCGACCATGGTACTAAAACCCCCTTTATATTTCACGGTTTTTATCTAGAACCCAGCTTGAAGGTTCTGCCAGGAAGGTTCTGCTTTTTTAATTCCAAGGTTTTTATCTAGAACACAGCTAGAAGGTTCTGCCAAGAACCCTTTTGTATTCCAAGGTTTTTATCTAGAACCTACCAGGGGATTCTACCAAGAATGCTTTTATATTTCATGATTTTTAGCCAGCTGGGGGTTCTATCAAGAACCCTTTTATATTATGGTACTAAAAACCTTTTTATATTCTACAATTTTTATCTAGAACCCAGCCAGGGGGTTCAACCAAGAGCCCTTTTGTATTATGGCACAAAGAACCCTTGATTAAAGAGTTCTACAAGGACCTCAAGAATCCTTGAAGAACTCTTTGAAGGGTTCTTTGGATGAAAAGGGATCACTTTTAAACTGTGGATAAAACAAAACAAAGGACGACATCTTTCAACATTTTTCACCTTTTTCTGACGTCTCATGGACCAAACAACTAATCACTTGAGAAAATAATCAATGGATTAATCAATGATGAAAATAATTATTAGTTGCAGCCCCAAATATATTGAGGTAATCCAAAACTAACAGGAAGTAATCAAGTTACATTACTTTAATATTGTGATAGTTGGATTAGGTCATTGATTACATTGTTTTATCAGGTGATTAATAACTGTATCAGAACACATTTTAAAGTAACTCCGGTGAAATGATGTGAGAACAGGCTGAATTATCTTGTTAAGCTGTGAATGTAGCTCAGCTATCGGCCGGCGTGTTGTGTTCACTGCCACTGGAGAGGAATAAATGTCACTTATGTGCGGCGTTCCTGTTCTGTCGCCGTTTATCAGGCCTGCTAATGCTAACGCAACCAGCTATGTGTCAAATCCAAGCACCTCTCTACATCATAGAGCTACTCAACAAACACGAGTGGGAGGCTGAGTGTGTGTGTTTGAAAACCTCGATCCACTGAAATCCTGGCCGCTGATATGAGATGTCAGATGGCATGCTGATGACATGTCTGATGTTTTATGACTTTATTACAGCAGGGATGAAAGAGGCAAGCGGCGTTTCACCCAGAAAGTGAAAGGTGCTTGTTAAACATCCCGTCTCAGATTTTTATTCATGTCACTTCCTGTTTTAGATATAGATTTTGTCAACAGCGTCTCAATTAGAGGGCGACTCTTTTTTGCTGTTGCGGCTCCACTCTGTGATTTAGACTGAAAGGACAGGAACATTTTCAAATTAATACCTGCATAACGCAGCTCTAAGATGGAGACAAGTGCTTTCCTGGTGATATTGTTAATTTGTGAGTGTTGGCTCGGCCAGCCAGAAACTCATTACCTGTTTTCAAGTTTAATCCATCCAGTCCAGTCTAGCTGCACTGCAGATTCCACAATGCCATTAAAACAACAATAAAACTCATCAAAGAGCAGGAGAGGGGGGAGAGACGGAGAGGGAGGTGGTGGGGGGTGTGGGCGGGTGGGGGTGACGAGCAGTAGATAGCGGGTGGAAGAGAATGAAGACGTTGAGATTTTGAAGATTTGAGATCTTCCTCGATAAATTTGACTTGAAGTATGAAAAAACAAACATTGAAAATTACCCTAAACATCAGTCCCGGTGGATTTAAAAAAAAAAAAAAAAGACAGAGAAGCAGATATTGACACCAACTTCAGAATTAGTCCTGCACACTTGAGATGAAGAGACTGCACACTGGCTGTCCTATCGCGGTAATGAGATGCTGTGGGACGGAAAAAGAGAGCTCATATTCCTTTTCTGACAGAATGCCATCCTCTGTATATACATGAAACTCCCATCAAAAGCAATCCCCAAGACGTCATTCTGTTTCAGAAATCAGGCCCTCTTTGTGTAGTCAGGTGCAGAGCAGACCTCAGCCACGAAAAACTTTAGCAATCTAATTTAAACTTCCATTTTAAACAAGGAATCATCTTGGTGGAATTAATGTCTGAAATTGCAATCAAAGACACTTTCAGTTCAGTTTTTGAACATAGCAAATAGACCAACAAGTCCTCATAGCTTTTTTTAAAAAATCTGTTCCTGCAGATAAAAAGAGATGGTTCACCTAAATATAAAAATTCAGTCATTATCTCCTCACCCTCATGCCGACTGAAGGTTGGGTTTAGTTTTTAGTCCATAAAACACAGTTGGAGTTTCACAGGAAACAATCTCCCAAACAATATAAGTCAATGGTGACCAGTTTTAAAATGAAAAACAACCGAAAAAGAAATGGCACAGTTTAGACAGTGTGCATGTGCACGTGGCTCCAAGCAGGATCTACAGTCAAGATTTAAGCTAAAAACATGGTGCATGGTGGACGTTTCTCAAGTCAACTTGGCACATCAGGACTTTAGGAGACTTGGATTACACAAGACAAGCAGTATGGAGGCATTTTATGTTTTATTTTATTTTATTTAGTTTGAAAAGTGGTCACCATACACTTAAATTGTTGTCGGGAGATTTTGCAACGTTGTATTCCTGTGAAACTTAACTTCTGGGTGAACTATCCCTTTAAATCTGCAATAATCAATTATTTTGTGTTAATGGATCAAAAGACTATGTGTAATGTCAAAGCTCAAACTCAGAGAGAATTATCACCAGCTATGTTGTTCTGTTTAGCTTGATGGAGCGGAACAACAGGCTCCATTGTTGGAGGTGATATTGGTTGGTGGAGACCAAAACGGAGGTAACAGCAAAGTGAATATTGGACTTAGAAGAATAACTTCTAACCACCTCGGACAACCAATGCTAACGTTGTTCTGTGTCTGCTGAAATTAGCAACTGTTTGCCAACATTCAGCATATTAACTTTATAATTTTTAAAATAATAATAATAAAAACAATAAAAACTTTAATATAATTAACTTTATAATACATCAGTATTGTGTTTAGAGCTTTTTGCGCTGCTCCCAAGTGATTAAGGCAGGTTTAATGATACATTCCATTTGTACTGGGAGTGGAGTGCCCCCTGAACCACAAACCACACCAACCCTGACCTGAAAATCAAAGATGGCTGCCCCCGGTGTCAACAGTAGTGAAGGCTGTAGTGTATACTGCTTATTAACACTTCTGTCTTCACGCTATAGTCCAAGTTCCAACTTTGGACATGTTGCAACAGTGTTTATATACAAAATACTGCAAAATGCATCGTTATTTACAGGTATTACTAACAATGGCTAACGTGGCTAGCGTGAACCCTCACTTTTCTTTTCTTTTTTGACTTTTCAACTTGTTTACTGTAACGTCACCAACTCAGGTGTGACGTCAAATGGCAACACAACAAAAGGTTTGTTTAAGTTCAGTTGGGCAACTCCAACTTCTTGGCTGAGTTTAGAGAAAGATTGTCATGGTTGACTGTTGAAAGGACGACACTGAAGGCTTTTCTCCATGGAAAACATGGTTTCAATCTTCTCCTGACCGGCTTCGGCAAGAGTTTGATCTGATTGGCTGAAGTTATGTTAGACATGATGGACAGATGGTTCATCCAGTCACCTGTGTGGTTTGAAAGTGCCTGCCCTTTTCCAAACAGTTTCTAAGGACGACCTCCCAGACAGTTCTGTGTAACAAACCATCTGGCGTGTCATGTTAAAGGTCCACTGCTCTTTAGTCCTAAACCCATGCTTCCTTATCCAATGATTCCAGCAAAAATAACACATTAAAGGAGAAAAGTATCTCAGAAACCACTGGGGATATTCATTCTCATTTGAAGATAAACCTTGTGGATTTTGGAAATTGTGTCCTTTGTATCTCAGAACTTCATGCTCCCAAGAAGATGAACCATTTTGAAACCTTTTATTTGTATTTATGTTGTGTTTGTTGCAGCACTAGTGGCAGGTCTCTAAGAAAACTCCAAGTAATCATCCTGTTCCTCTATTCAACACTTTTATCTTACAGGGTGTAATTAAGTTTAGGCCCTCTAGGGGCCGCTAGCAGGGCTTTAGACTTTTCTTTTAGTCTTGTTTATTTATTATTATTGATATCCTATTATGAACTGTAATGCATTTTGTGGGTATCAGTCAATTCCATTTCATTGCTTTTTGCAGAGTGGGGCTGAATTAGAATTGGGGAGAGACAGACGGGAGAGGCAGGGGGATGAGTGAGGCTGATGGGGGTGTACAGCTCCATTAAGACAACAGTTAAAGTAGTGGTGACTACAGAGCAGAGAGGAGACAGCTCTGACCAAGAATTATTAGTCAGCAGCACACTACTCAGCACCGAGGACAGGGCCAGGGTCTCTCTGTACTACGCTCCAGTACACGTGACGACGTGCCCCGTCCCCGTGCCAGCGCGCCGCTGTAGTGGTTGTTGGCAATCACGCCTCTACCTGTGGCGGTGGCGTTTTTCCAGCCCCGACGACAACGATGATGATGACTTGTTTCGGCTGCGGCGAGGAAGATTCCACCTGCAGTGACGACACCTCCGCCCAGGATGGGAAGGAAACACACTGTGAGAATTGCATTTCCACATGACTGACTCCGGCAGATTCCATCACAATACGTGCTGCGTGCATTTAAAGCTCGCATTAATGTGCTTTTTCTTATCTGGATGATATATTCCCGCACACGGATTACATATTAATAGCAGGTTAAAAACATAACCTAGCAACTTTTCCTCACGTTCCTCCTCATATCACTTTTCTGTCTTAGGGCTCAGACACAGTAGGCCATCAGCTCATAATGATGAAAGACAAAACCTACTGCTGTGCACTTCAGCTACTGCTATATTGTTCTAATACTGTAATGAGACTGAACGAGCAGTGTGTGTGTGTGTGTTGTGTTATCGTTGTCTAATGGTTAGACTTAAGGGCTCAGATGAAGATTCAATTACTGTGGCCTGTTGTTGTTCACAGCCTGTGGCTACGCACACACACATACAGAGGCGCGCACACACTCATACAAAAGCTCGGATCTATACACTGTCACAAGATTGCCCACACACACTTCATATAATGCCCATAGTTCATTGACTCAATGAAATTTGAATGCCCTCAACACGCAGATAAACAAGCGTGCACGCACACACTCACAACACACTCGACAACAAAGTCATTTGAGAACCCTGAAGGAGCAATATCCAAATCTGCCAAAGAGAAAAGAATGATAATTCTATTGAGAGTCAATCTCGGGGCGTTTTGTGATTATGGTTATTTATTTGGAGCCGCGCGGTACAGTCAGCGTCAGAATGAACGCAAATATCGATCTCTTTTAGGATATGAAAACACCTGCAGGCCTCAAATCATTCCTCGCAGTCTCTCTCTCCACAACAGTCATTCATTGGCTCCATCTCAACTTCTCTCACCCTCCACCTCCTCCTCCTCCTCCTCCACCACCACCACTTTAGTTTCACTTGCTCTTTACCGCCTTCTCATCTTCTTTCGAGACGGGTCATCTGGGGAAAAAAAGATTTGCCACTTGTGTTTGGGCGGTTGTTTGTGTGGCGTCTGTGCGGATCACTTATGGAACTTGTTCTCGCTGCACAGAAAACAGCAGCAAATACAAATACCAATAAGTCAAAGGAGTGGACTGTGGTGTTTTTCCTTTGTGAGGCCTAAGGACGAAGCCCCGTAAAGTCTGTCGTTCCGTCGGTCACAGACATTGGAAATACAGATGTGGAAACACAGATAAACATCTGAAACAATTAGGACTGCCCCGACTAAAAATTTGGCTAGTAGTAACAAATGTATGGTATTGATTCAATTATTTCAATATATATTTTGGTGGCACATAGAGAGACACCTGTTAAATGCTAACGAACAACGAGCAAGGAAACTGAACATTTTGTTAATTTATTTGAATACGTGATAACCTTGTTATACTCCAACATTGCAAAAACAGATGCTTGCAGACTTATCAACACGATGGACGATGCACACTTAACAGATTAACTCACTGTGTGGGTGATGCAGGTGCTATCTTACACCAGCACGGTTGTTGTTTTACCCACGTTTGCAAGATAGCAAACGAACTTGCGCCTGTCTTTGCTGCCATGGGCAGGACATCTAAAAATAAAGGTGTGGCCAGGCGTGTCTGGTATCTTGTGCATGGCGCATTGTGATCAAAATCACTTGCACCACAGACCTGCTAAAAATTGGTCAAAACACGGAGTCTGTGGTTCAGTAGGCCTGATGCACCTGCTTCTTAAAGGTGACGAGCGCTGACTTTCTGATTGGTTTGAGTGTTGCACCCAAAACACACACCCATGAATTAATCAAGGCACTTGTGCACAGCTGATAAGTGGTATCGGTCTGGGAGCCATGGGGAATATAATTTAAAGGCATGATATCACATGACTAATATTGCTGTGATAGGTCAATATCGGACTGATATATCGACGTGGCTCTAATATAAAGATGTAAAGACCTGCATATAAAAACATACAATTAAATAACAAAAAACATGCGGAGCACACTCATTAAAATAATCTGTTGTGTTTCAGATCTTTATTTGATTTAAATTTTAGTTGACTGATCAAATTCTTAACAACCGATTAACTGATCGTTTAATCATTATCATCCCAACCAAAAACCTGTTCAAATAACCCCACGGACTTTGAGACACGGGAGCTGGAGGTGCAGAAATGCGAACTCGTTTTCGGGCTTCCTACACACTGGATGTTTACATTTGTTTAGTTAAACCAGCCCACTTCAGTCCAAAACAGTCCAGCCTGGTCCATTCAGGTCAGTCCTTTTAAAGATCAGGGTCCAGTTCATTCCCGTTTGGTCCAATCATGTCCGGTCCATTCAAGCACCAGTTCAACCATCTATACTCTTCGTGAGTCCAAAACAACAGAAATTCAAAGAGACAAGCACAAAAGAAAAGCACTGGACGTATAGATCAATAAAGCAATAGCAATAAAGTGAGAGCAATAAAGAGAGACAGAACTGACAAAGAGGACAGGGTGGTGGTGCGGGGAGGAGGAGGAGGAGGAGGCGGGGGAGGAAGATGTCTGATGAACAGAAGTGTATTTGTGCTACACTAAGTTGAGGAGTCAAGTAGACGATGTGTAGTGGACGTGAGTGATAAAATAAAAGCGATCATCAGCATGGAAAGAAGTGTTTATGAATTATTTACAGGTCGGAGGGATTTACAGTATATGCCAGCTGACTTAGCTAAGGACCCGCTTCCTCTCCTCTCCATCTCATTATTTACTCATCCCATCTTCCACTCTGTTTGACCCACACCCCTTTACATACACACACACTCTGCCTGTCCACTAGATCTACGTGTATATAACGCCGCTTTCATCTTTTTATGGTCTCTTTATGCCTTCCCCGATAATTTTTGTCCATCTCCACTTCATCTCTTCCTCATCTTTCATCCATCTGTTTGTCCTAGATTCTTCCCACTAATCTCTTCCCTTCCTCCTGTCTTTCTTCATTCCCTCTGTCACCTTCCTCGCTCCCGTTTTCTTTTCATTCATTCTCCATCATCTTTCTGTTTGATAGATGCTTCTATTGTTCATGTTGGTAATTGCAGCACGAGCTCACTTCAATCAGAATTTTGGCTTTTTTCCTACATCTCGCACTTTTTACACTCTCGGAAATAAAGGTGATAAGTAGAATCATCAAGGGTTCTTCAGCTTGTCCCCGTGGGAGAACTCTTTTTGCTCCTTGGTAGAACCTTCCACCTGGAACTCTTTCAGAGTGTGCTACCTAGAACCCAACATAAATGGTTATATCTAGAACCATCTGTAAAAGGTTTTACACAAAACCTTCCATGAGAGGCTCGACAGAGAACCCTTCTATGGTGTATCAAGGTGTTATATCAAGAACCTTTGCACCCTCTAAGGGTGCTTACAAGAACCCTTTTATATTCCAAGGGTTTCATCTAGAACCCACCCAAGGGGTTCGAACAAGAGCCCTTTTATATTCCAAAGGTTTTATTTAGAAGCCATCCAAGGAATTCCATCAAGAACCCCTTTATATTCCAAGAGTTTCATGTAGAACCCACCCAAGGAGATCTACCGAGTACCATTTTATATTCCAAAGCTTTTATACTCAAGAAGTTCTACCAGAAGCCTTATATTCCAAAGGTTTTGTCTATAGGCTACTCAACAGGGTTCTACCGAGAACCAAGGGTTTTATCTAGAACCCTCCCAGGGGGTTTTACCAGGACCAAAGGTTTTATGTTGAAGCCATCCAAGGGGTTCTACTGAGAACCCTTTTATATTCCAAGGCTTTTGCCTAGAGCCCATCCTGGGGGTTCTACCGAAGCCCTTTTATATTCCCAAGGTTTTATCTAGAACCCATACACAGGGTTCAACTGAGAACCCTATTATATTATGGTACAAAGAACCCTTGATTAAAGAGTTCTTCAGGGATTTCAACAATTCTTGAACTCTTTTATTCCAAAGAGGGTTCTTTTGGATGTAAAAGGTTCTTAATAAAACCCTCGACAAACCCTTTCTTCTTAAAGGGTTCTTCAGAAGCAAATGGTTCTGGGTAGAACCTCAGCCCTTCAGTAAAGAACCCTTTTGGAACCCTTATTTGTCAGAGTGTAGCCAGGCTAGCTGCTTCAGAATTGGCAGTTTCAGTCAGTCCAGCACGGAGCTCCAGAGTGAAATATATCAACAACTATTGGATGGATCGCCATGAAATATGATTCAGACGTTCCCCATAAATCCCACAGATGTTGGTGATTATCCCTGACTTCTCCTCTGGCACCACCATGAAGATGACATTTTTTAAGTTTTGAGGTAATATCTTGACAAATATTAGACAGTTTGTAAATAAATCTGGTGCCAATATTCATGATATCTTGTGATTTTTCCCTTTAGAGCCATCAGCAGGTTGACATTGTAAAATGTGAAACGTCTGGACAACCGTTTGAATTCATGTTCCCCACAAGATGAATTGTTCTAACTTTGGTGATCCCCTGA
>JAJHUR010087822.1:0-12053 GCA_027495735.1 Lutjanus campechanus | reverse complement strand
ACAGCATGGGAAAAATTAAGGTTACGATTGATGATGTCAGTAGGTAGAGATCACTCAGACACACACTTAAAGAGCGGTGGTGGTCTCTCATAAGTGTGTGTGTGTGTGTGTGTGTGTGTGTGTGTGTGTGTGTGTGTGTGTGTGTGTGTGTGTGTGTGGCCGAAGGGGATTAAAAGGTTGCAGCGTTACAAATTTGGGGGGTGGAGAGTTGTGCATATACTTGGCAGGGAGAATTTTCTAATGAAAGAAATACTGAGTTGCATCATGGGAAATGTAGGATCAGGTGTACTTAGAGCTTGATCCAACATAGAGACTGAAAGTTAGGATGTCTTGGTCTCTGCTGCTTTGATTTTGGCAATTTTTATAGTTCAGTCAGTGTCAGTACAGCTCTTAATTGCTGGAATTCCCCTTTAATGAAATAAGTGAATCCCGATGAGTATTTCTGTATTCTCCCGTTGATCCCATGGTGCCTAGTTTGTCAATCAGAGTGAGTGTGAAATGCATCACACTGGAACCTAAATCCCCTGCATTTGACTCGGAGTGTGTACGTTTGGCTCCTCGTAGCTTACATTAAGGCAAATAAAGGCAGATGGTACCATGAGCTTGCCGAGTCTCTGAATGGTTCTAGAGGAATGTCTGGAGTTTTCAGGCCCACTAACCACAAACATGATTCCAGTCTCACACTGCCAGGAGCAGCAGCAGACACCGAGGAAAGAACACAGTGTCTGCAGTGAGATGGCCCCTGCCTACTCCTACTCATGCTGATACATCCTTTTTTTTTGACAAAGTACGATCCAATTGAGATGCAAAGTAGGTGCTGGGGGTGATTAAAACCTCAGTAGAGATAGTGGGTGCAGTATCTCACAATATCTCAACATGAAGCAGCATCTGTGACGTAAATGCTCAACCTTCACCACTTGAGATGCATCACATTGCATGCTCATGTTGACCTGAATTTGACAGTTGGTGGCACTAGTGGCAGTTTAGATCTATCTATCATTTAGGGCCGTTTCATAAGCCCTCATCAGGAGAAGTGTCTGAATCACTCTCCCACATTGTTCCACAGACAATAGGATTAAAGCCAGTGTCATCTACTCAGGCCTGTTTTTCTGTGACTGACATCGCTTTGATGCTTTACGCTGATGAAAAAATACACTGCAGAGGCTGGCTGAGAGCGCTGATGGCAGGAGACCGACCATGATGGTTTGTTTATGTGTGTCACTTGACTGTGTCTACCACGTATTTCCTTCTGTGCTCCTGGAATCACAGCAGTGTGTGTGTGCATGTGTGTCTGCATAAACTAGGTCAGTAGGAGGACAGGAAATCTCTTTTCACTTGTCTGTCTGACTGCAATGTGTCTCTCCAAAAGTTAGTGCATGCAGATACACTCACAAATTAAACACACAGTCAACAACAACAGTTGTGCTACTGCTCACACGCCCATGTTTCAGTAAGATCAGGAGTGAGCAGACTTCCTGCTTATATTTCCTTTCCTTATATTTCCTTCCTTAAAAAGGCAGCATATGTCCTAATTCAGTGGTTCTCAACCTTTTTGAGTCTCAGCCCCCCAAAATAATCAGGTTGGTGTTCGCATCCTCAAGAAAAAATTCATAATGCTGAGAGTTAGGGTGATATTCAGTGATACTGAGAAGCCATTGCTCCATAGTAGTCATTCAGTGTGATAGCTAGCAAAACTGGGTAAGTCTGGTATTTTATATTACAAAATGCAGATGTTACTTTTTGTCAGTGTTAATGTATTTTTAGAAGATGATGGTTTATTTTGGTCATTTTTGTGGTGGTTTAACAGCAGTTTTTACTACTTATAACTGTAATCTGATTACATCTTTTTTTCTGTAACTGTAATGCAGGAATAAAGTTACCTTTTTTTTGTATCCTGATAGCATAGCATATCTAAGTACAGGAAACAGGGGTGGGACTTAGGAAGGGTCAACTGCCTTCTCCTCTTTCCTCTTCAGTGTCTCCTCTGCTCTCATTCAAGGTTTTAGCTTCAATCTGTCTGGCATTTGTGCTTAAACTGCATTTGCTGCTCACCTAAATGATGTTTAATCTCTTAGCCTCTCCCTCTTCTTGATGTTCATTAAAAAATGTGTTCATATTCATTTCAGAGACGATTTCTAAGGTTGTGGGTTCAGTAGAAAAGAGAAAAGAAGAGAGCAGAAGAGAAAAGAAGAGAGATAGTCCAAGAGCTTTTTCCTTTGCCCCTGTGTCACTGTCTTCTCTGCCGGTTTGTTTTGCATGTCGAGCTTGTGCTGGTCTCAGCAGCTTTGGGGCAGAGCAGGGCATTGCATCAGAGGAGGGAGCCGTGTGTCCTGATCCCGGGGCAGGACCAAGCCAAACTCTTCAAAACACTGCAGTGCAGAGAGAGGAAGAGAAGGTTAGAGTGCAAAAGAGGGTAGAAGAGTAGGGGGGGGGGTATGTTGTAAGGGGTAAGGAGTCGAGATGGAGAGGAGTGGAAGAGGGAGGACAGGAGACAGAGAGAACAGCCAAGTGCCAGGATTTATTAATCAGAAGCAGCACAAACAAAATACACAGAGAGCAGCCTGGGGCCAACAGGAGGAAATATAATGAGAAAAGAGTGAAAGAGACAGAAGAAGGAGACACAAAGTTGCTGTCTTTTCATTGAGAATCACAGCTAAAGAAGAATACACTGAGATTTTTGAGTAAAACGTCTTCTACTATGTGTAAGAGTTCATCAGAGGACAGTTAGAGGATTTCCGGTCATATGCTTCAGGTACTAAGTGCCTCATTGTCTCACAGGTCTTTGAGTCTGCACATCTAAATGCCTGAGTGCAGCCCAGGTCCTGCTGGTTGATGGGAAGTGTCCATTTCCTCTGAGTAGGTGAAATGTAATATACAAGTATAGAGCCTGGGCTGAAGACCGTAAGGTGGGGAAGGCAATGAAAAAGCGAGGTAGAACAGAGAAGATAAGCATGGCGTGCTGAAAGTTGTTAGTGATGACGCAGGCGGGTGTCTGGTGCCTGTGTGCTGACCACCACACTCTCAGACCCCCTGGGGCTGCGATCTGTGAGGTGCTGGCATTGATTGGCAGCTCTAAGAGTCTTTTAGACTCAGCTGGACATTTGACATGTTTGACGCTGTGGTGACCAGCAGGTTGCCTGCCTCTGATGTGCGGTGTGTTGTGTGCTCTGACAGATAGATGACACTGGAAACTTGGATCACAAATGAACAGCCTGCAGCCACCCATCTGGACTGCTACCCTGGAAATAAATGTGCATTTGTGTTAAGATGCAAGTGTGTGGGCACCTGCATGTCTGTCTGCATGTGTGTGTTCAGTTCAGTCAAGCCTAAATTGCCAATATGGTCCCAGGAGGCAGTAGGATTGACAGAGAGCTCCAGAGTGGAGTGGCTGTGAACAAGTTTGCTCCATTACAGCCAACGCTTTTAGCCTGATTTGTTGGCTCAGCAGCACTCACTTATCAGGTGATCAATAAAGGGAAGTTGGACCAAACTTCTTCAGCACATCCACCCACATCATCCTCCTGAGGTTGCTTTTCCTGTGTGATTTGCCCTGATTTTCTCTCTGATTTTCTGTTTCAAACCTAAATTGCCAGGAAATTTGCCATTTATTCAATCATATCCAACCTCACATCCATAATCCAAACCTTTGTGACCCTCACGAGAATATTGCATCGGATGTTTTCCCCTTTCCACATGACTGGGCAAGCTGTGTCGCAGATAGTCCCTGGATAATTCAATTGAGCTGCGATTGAATTTGATACTTTGTTGAGCAGACATGGTTCACCAATGAACATCAAATCAATTTTCAAGCAAAAATGCCCAATGTGTGTTGCTTTGACCATTTCCTACTTTTTCTTCTCATACATTATAGTAAAGTGAATATCTTTGGCTTTTAAACTGCTGTTCCTGGAATTTTTAATGACCATTCACAGTTTTCTTAAGTTTTATACCAACTGATTAATCACTTAATCCAGAAAATAATCTGCAGACTAATCAATAATGAAAATAAGAAAAAAATGGTTAGTTGTAGCCCTGAAATGATTAGACCAGTCATGGGGACAAATCTTTATTTAGGGCAAGAAAAACACTTTCAATGAAGGTCATGTCCATGGTGCATTATAAGCACAATCATACGACAGAACGGTACATTTATAAGGCTTTATAAAAATCTTTATAAATGTTTTTAATCATGCACAACAGCTTATAATAACATTTATAAAGCATTATAAGTGGTGTACATAATGCATGCAGCATAATGCCTTTTAGCTTCATGCCAAAGTGACAACAGTGTTTTAAAGAAGAATCTGAGTCCTGGCTCGCACAGCGCATTATAACTATCGTTACTTTAGGCAGATATAGAGATACACAGAGAACTGCTCTAACATATCATAATACATTATAAATTCTAAGTTTCTGAAACAGAATAATGTCTTCTAAACATCAACAATACACTATAGTATGACTTTGTGAGCTTTAAGTAAAGTGACAGCTTTGTATAAGGTTATGGGCACTTGTATTGTACCACTGGCCACTGTGTTTGCTTTGATGGTGGTATTGTCTATTTTAATATAAATGTTGCTTTTTTTGGAAAATAATGACTCGACATGGGTTTGGTAATCGTTATGATTTTTTTTGTCTTACACTTGCATCCAACAAATACTTCTAATGAGTAAGTTACTGATGTTTATATGACATTGTTCCATTTCAGAAGCTTTTATAAGAAGAAAACTTGTAATCTGATGATAGAACATTTCTCTGTGTATCTTTATAACTGGCTAAAGTTATGGCAATTATGGTATAGTTTGCAACCCAGAACTCAAATTCTTCTTTTAAAAACTGTGGTATAAAGCATCATGAACGCTACTTATATATCATGTCCACCACTTAAAATGCTTTATAACACTTCTTACATTGTCATACACGATTATAAACATTTATTAAGAGTTTAATAAAGTATCTTAAATGCATTATACTGTTACATATAATGTCTTGAATGAATGTGCTTACAGTGCACCGTAGACATGACCTTCATTGAGTGTTTCACCAGTGTTGCTGCTTATCAGTCCTGAAAGAATCAGATCACTCGGATAAATGGGCCTTAGATTGCCCAAATGAAACTCTCTTAAGTTGCCCTCTCAGGCAGCGAGTACTCAAACTTCACCATTGTGAGTGAACAGCATCAAAAGAAAGTCTGGAACTATTTTACAGCAGAGACCCACTTGGCTCTAGAGTTACATCAGCAACTTTTTTGGGCGAGCCTCCCACCTGGCCGCTGCTCAGCCTCTCAGACAGCGAGTGGGCGAATGGTGAAAGCCCAGCATTAACTGAATGCCACAGATCGGGCCCGCTTAATGCAGTCCCGTTGCCCTGAGCCTTCAACTGTTAATTATCGCAAGCACATAAACAATAGTCAAGTTGCATTAACAAAATCTGCCTGAGTAATCTTTTCTCAGCAGCACCATTATGGAGATGAATGTCACTGGGCACTATTAGCATGCAGCAAGACAGAGGGAGAGTGGGAAGGATTGTTTTTTCTTTCTTCCAGTTTCCTCTGTGTAGGTGTATAATGGTATCAAACTCCTCATCTTGCACGTCTGGGGAGAGCGGAGGCACTTTGCTCTGAGGGGAAGCTCATCATCTCCCTTTGTGTTTTACACTTTCTGAGCTGTTACTTTGAAAACGCTGTTAGAGCTGTCCCTGTATTGGCTGGGATAGGTTTCATAACAATGCTGAGATTAGGATTTCAAGGGTCACCAGAGAAAAGGACCCATACACACAGCAGCAGTCAGTAAGGGAGCTGCGGAGTTGCCATGGTGACAGATGCAGATGTAAAGATCTTCATTAGAAAACCAGTAAATTATGTACACTCTGCACATTATAAATCTGTACATTTGACAGAGTTGCTGTGTCCTTCTGACGCACAGTTTCAAATCATGAAGCCGCACTGCTGTCTTCACTCAATTTTAATTGCTTACAGGCTCAGAGAGCATGTGCCCCCCCCCCCCCACATTTTTTGATAAGCTATCTCCGCTGATGTCTGGAGCTGGTTAGAAATGGTGTTGCTGGCTGTGCCTCTGCACTGTGACCCCTAAACCCTGGCCTGGCTGAACCTGAGCAGGGAACACTGGGAAATACAAACCTCCGGGCCTGGCCCTTGTTAGAGGTCAGAGAATCAGGAGTTGGGGTTATCACATGTGCTTAGCATCATGTTCACATCCTCCCTACTCTCTCTAGTTGGGAACTAAAGCCTGACAGATAATGGATTGTTTGGGCCGATGCCGATAATGATATTATGGAGTAAAAAATTCTGATATTGATGTATCGGCCAATATTGCAGTGATCCCTCATATGTGCTTATCAGTCACTTGTGACAAAGATATACTATAATGGAGATATTCACAGTTTTGAACAATAAACTTAATTGTCCAAAAATGACATAAGGTCACTGAAACAGTAAAGTTTCATTGGCACTTTTAATAATTCTAAATAACCGGGGGGAAAAAACATATAATTGACTGAGCACACATGTTTTTGATAATGCTTTTCAAAATAAAATACAGTGCTTTTCAAAACGTATACATTCACAAAAAGTAAGAAAACTTAATCTTGGGTTATTTTTCTTTTTTCTTTCTTTGTTCTTCTCTAATGTGTAGTAAAGATTGGGATGACAGCTAAGATGGTGAATTACCTTCATAAGTTAATGACACCATCTGCAAGAAAAGTGTCTATTTCTGTATCGTTGTTCTTAATGCCTGCCACTGGGTCGGAGTCTCAGTGAAATCACTGTGTTTACATTTTTCTGGGCAGAATTACATGCGTAGTGCATTAGCCAGTTAAAAAGAAGCTGGGGGAAATTTTTATTTAGATAACTCTATTTTTGATGTGATATTTTGTGGTTATTATGGTGGAATCACTACCACTTTTGACCAAAGGGGTTCCAAAATCAACAAAATGTGAAAGTTTCTGTCTAAGCTAAAAAAGACGTATAATAAAAAACAATCTGTATCATGTTCTGTCAAAAACAAAACGTTTTAATATCAGCTCATATCAGACAACATATATGCCAATATCGATATAGCTGTGATAGGCCAACATCAGCCGATAATAACGGCTGACAGATATAGCCGTCTGGCTCTGATGGCGTCCCTTAGAGATGGTGTAAGCTTTGCCTCGGGCTTTTTCACAGCAGCAGCCATAAATGCAATATCTTACAAATGATTCTTGATATCCTGTTGTCTTCTACAGAGAAGACATTTAACAAAGGGCAAAGGCTTGAACTCAGACTGCTGTTTCTTTTTATGTCGTCTTACTGTCTCTGGACCCATCCAGTGTTTGTTCAAAGTTTCCTTCCATCCCTGCAGGGTTTAGCCATCTCCCTTCTCTGTACCCCTCTCTGCTCCTTGTCCCCCCCCCCCCCCCCCCCCCCCCCCCCCCCCCCCCCCCCCCCCCCCCCCCCCCCCCCCCCCCCCCCCCCCCCCCGTCCTGCCATGCTCAGATCTCCTTACACTCTCCAGTCTTTCATGTGGATGGGGGTGGGAGTGACAGAAGAGAAGATGGGGAAATTGGCCACCCTGGGATCACACACACACACACACATGCATGATGCCTGTAAAATATATGGCGAGACTTGCCGGAGAAAAATTACAGAGAGAATGTTGTCTCAGTGGTGAAAATACACAAACAGACAAGTTAGAGGTTTCACAAACGATGTATTTTACCCATATGTGTAGGCACGCGCAGCGATGTGATGTCACGAACAAAACGAGTTGTTTTGCTTTGAGGTAAACCATTTCTCAAACACTGCAACTGAGGCTTGTGGGGAAAGGGGACATTTTTACATAGCTCATTTTCATTGATCGGTACAGTGGCCACTATTGTATTTCTGAGGGAGAGTAATTGAATGAATAAAGTGTGCAAAAGCTCAATCACTTTAAGCATGAACACTGAAGGGGATTGTGAATTTATTCGGGCTTTGCCTTTGAAGAAACAAAATGGGCCACACTGTGTCAGTTGTGGCTCATGGAGTACTGTCGAGTGCTGCTGTGATAAGATCTTCCTCTGTGGCTCACATAAGGAACACCGAAATGAGGTCAGTGTTGTCCTCTTGTAAACAAATGCATAACGAATTCACAAAGTCGTTTTTCCCGGAAACTAAAGACACATCCAGTCAACAATTGGTGTGAAATCATGTCTGTAATCGAACAATAATGAGCCGTGGAGGTGAGTCTTTGCAGGAGAGTGTTTCTCCATCTGCAGCAGAGTGGTGCTTGAAGGTCAGAGGTTGTGTCCAGGGCAAGAAGATGAATGGGAGGCATGACTGAACTGCATTTGGACACAACAAATAAAACACTCCAGACACACAGCTCAGAGGAAGAGCTATCTCAGGACTGAGGAAGGGTTGGGTGGATGAAGCAGGATGGGAATGGGGGACAAGACAGAAAAACAAACAGTCCCAAGCAAGGATCTTCCCCTCTACAAAGGATTAAAGTGGATGTCCGGTCCCAGCCCCCCATCAGCAGACTTCCCATGTCCTCCTGACATCATGGTGCAGCAGTCAGCCTGCAACTGGTCGTATTTTTCACATTAAACACCGGCCATACGCCGGTCATGTGATTGGATGCACAGCTCATATATGAAAAGCATGGTCTGCTTGACATAAACAGAACAGTGTGTCTTTTATGGTGCGGCTGCACAGCTGCACAGGAAGGCTATTTATATATCCACTCTTTGTTTTATTTCTCTCTTTACTTTTTCTCTCCTGGTGTTGACACGCTGTCTGACCTCCTGTCCTCCGTCACCTCTCACTGACCAGCACCACTGTTGAATTGCAATCAGGAGGTCTATTGCCTTATAGTCCTCCCCCAAAGTGTGTTCAACCTCACTCATGGATTTTGTGGAATCAATATTTTGTCAGTGAACATACTGAGAAAAAAGTATTAAGAAACTGTATGAAGGAAAGGTTTTGAAAATTACCTAAATATGATCCTACCAACATTTTTTTTTACATTTTGTGAGAAGAAAGGGGTAAATGTCACACAAACAATGGAAATCTGATAAATGTCTGTAACTAATAAAAGTCTCTTCTGTAACATGTACAAATAGATGCAAGCTCCAAGAACAGTTGATCAAGCTTGGTACCTCAGTCAACTTTCCTGTACTTAGATATGTTGTATACTAGGCTCACCTATGTTGACAATATAAACAGATTTTAAGATGGTTAAGAGATGTTTTCTGGGGACCTGTAAAACTGATATATATACATATATATTCACATCATGAGTTAGCTTATGTTAGAAAAATTGCAAGCTAACTAACTAGCGAACACAAGAATGATAGGTAAGTAGAGGTAGGTTAGAGTATATGCTCTCAGACAGCAGCACTCTTCATGAAATAAAGGTTTGCGTATTTTGCAGTCCATTTTTGTCCAGAGTTGAATTTACAAATGATAGAGCAGCTGAGCTGCACAGGTTATTCCTGACTTCAGAGAAATTGTTGTCAAAAGTAACATTACATAAAAAGTAAGTGTAAAAGTAGAAAATTGTGAACTTCTTATGGCAGCTCACATTCATTCGTGCTCATGCTGTTGTGATACGCCACCGCAGCAATGGCGGCTTTTTAACTTCTGGTACTTTGCTGGATTCATCTATATGTCACTTTTACAAGAAAAGGAGAAAGTTGATCGTGGCACCAGGCTTGCTCAGCTGTTATTGGAGCACACAGCAAAAAGACGCAGGTCGTATTGATCAGTTGGCACTAATCAACATAAATGTTGGCAATAAAAAACATAAACTTAAACATGTTAGCTTTTAAGTAAAACTAGCTTTCATTACAAAGGTATTGAGAGAAAACAAACCCACTAGGTAATTTTGATTCACTTAGGCCTCACTTTTGCATATGCAGAGTACTGCATCCAACTCCATGTGTAACCTAAAACACAGTTTCTGAATGCTTTGAGTGGACATTACCGATTTTAGAATTTTTCAGTATTTTGCCGACCCCTTGTATTTCTTAAGACTTTTGATATGTTATGACATATTTATGGACTAGAACAGCTGAAAGTGCTTCTGTTGCAGCTGGTGTGGTGTTGTATTGTGCCTGCACTATTAAAAAAAGTGCACTGTTGTGCATAGATTAATTGATTCATTGATTGTTGAGGTCTGAACACGGACAGTCAGGGTTTACTCTGCCCTCTGACCCATTAAACCTTATTTATCAGTCCTCTATACCTCCACTTTATTGAACCCCTCAGACATTCATTGTTTTAACGATAACCTTCTGCTCTTTCTGTCTCTTCTCCTCAGACTCATACTCGGCAGCAGGCAGCGAGGGCAGCATCTCCACCTCTGTGGCGTCACTGCCCCCGCAGGCATCAGGCAGCTCGGCCCCCAGCTCCCCGGGCTCCAGGCGCTCTGTGAGCACCCTGAAGAAGTGGCTCACAAACCCGGTCCGCAAACTCAGCGCCGGGGCCACCGCCAAAGGGGAGCGTCAGGTGCGCAAACTTGAGGGAAAGCCTCCACCCCTTCCATCCCACAGCCACAGCCAGGACCTGGGCAGCCCCCCGAGGCCTGACGACACTCTCACAATCCTGCCCGTCACACACAGAGAACTGGTGAGAAGGATGTAGTTGAATTTAGAATACGTTATTGGTTTTTCTTGGTCACATGAACTAATCAAACAATACTTTGCATGCTGCCTTTGTGCCTCTAGTTCCTTTCTAGACACATGAGATGAACCACCTCATAAGTAAACTCATTAACAGGAATTATTTCCACACCGCCTCACCACAAGGCCTTCTTGTGAACAGGTTCTGAAGTAAACACGCAAAGCTTCAGCCTCATATAAATACAAACTAAAGCCAACATCCTGACTCGCTTGTTTATATTAGGTAGCTCAGGAACATCAGCAGAGACAAAGGTTTGATGTTGAGTTGATCTACTGACAACTAAGGATCATGGCAGGTGGTGTGTGTTATATAACTGTAGCACTGCTGGCTCAGCCTGCAGGAACTCACGTCGCCATGTTCTGTGACTCATATGCTCTCTTTTGCTGCGTCTGTGTGCCTGAATGCATGAGCATGCTACAGACATGTTATATCATGTTTATATTGTATTATTCTGACACTGTGGATGCGTGTGTGTGTTCCAGGAGTGGAAAGATGGTCTGGCGAGCCCTGAGGACCTGTCACCGGCTACACTACAGGCTCCCAGCTACATAACTGATTCTTTGATTGGCTGCACGTCACTGCCAAACACCCAGGTCTGTCTGCACCATATACTGTAAAACTAACACTATCTGACCTGTTGTGTCTGTTACCACATTGTACATCTGTCACATTTATCTCACAACCCCTTGTTAGGGTTCTGACCCAGAGGTTGAGAACCACTGTTTTAAAGGGTTACTTTAGATTCACTGAAGTCACACAATAACATGAACAAACTAACCAATCGAGGCAGTGGTAGACGCCACTCCCGTGTGCAGAGAGGTGAAGGAGTCTGGTTGTGTTGGAAAGAGGAATATTGGGTTTATATCACAACGGTTTCCTGTGGGGAAAGGCTGTGTGACAAAATATTTTGAATATAGCGTGCACTTAAACTGATTTCTTAGGTGCCTGAAATCTGTTTTGCTGCTGAACCTGTCCAAAGCTGTACATTTCATTGCTTCCTACACCGGTACTCCTGCCGCTTCTCTAAAATGGGGTCAAACCGACCACCATCTACTGTAGGTAATACACTGACTTTGATAAATACCTCATGCAACCTGACTTAAAAAATCCAAACTATCCATTTAAATATACAAGTAATATTTTTTGCCAGGATGCCAGAAAACATGAATGTACCCTTCTCTTTTCTAGAATAAATAATTGCCTATGACGAGATTCAAACTATCAGGAGTATTTCTAGATCCATTTATAGTTCATATTAGGAAACAGTTTACAGTGTAGTCAGTCTCTGAGAGGACTGGCAGTGGTATTTTCAGTGAGGACCCAGCCTGGCGGGGAGGTGACATCAGTACTGTTTGTCTCCATGGCCCTGCAGCCAGATCTGGAAATGACT